>JAODPA010117773.1:0-18564 GCA_025585075.1 Nepenthes mirabilis
TGAACTTGAATTGATTATTGTGACTAAGGGAACTGGATCCCGTAGAAAGTGGAATTGAACCTGTGATGACTTGTTGTGAATAAGGGAATTGAGTCCCACCGATTGTAAATAAGAGAATTGTGTCCCATTGGATATTGAGAATCGTGACGTGAATGGAAGGGAGTCCACATTGTGCTTGTGATGATATGATCTCCTGGATGGATATGTGTTTGATGATGTAATCTCCCAGTTGGAGATGATTGTGATGGGAATGAGGTTTCCCGACATGTGATCGTGTGTGACAAATGTGGATTTCCCTCTCTAAGTATTGAACCTAATCTTGAAACTAGGACCCTGAGTCGTATAGGTAGTATTCTTTAGTATACCATGTCCATCGTGGTGTGAACCCGAGGAATACTTGGCAACGTATTCCGGCCGCTCGTGGGAGCGGGTGATGTCTGTGGTACGGTTTAGAAAACTACTGTGGAAGAACGAGGATTGCCCTGGACCCCGGGGGTGTGGGGTGTGTCTGTCGAATCTACATATTGAGATGTAGTCGTCTGTGATGATTGTTGCATGGATGCAACCGAGGGTCGTGTGCTACCGACCGAAAGTAGTAGCCGTGGCTTTAGAATGTGTAGCGAACACATTCCTGTCCTCGTTCTCTCGCATCGTTGGTTAGTACGGTCTACTAGCCGGAGGTCCGCAAAGATGATGTAATAATGATAACGAATAATGTCCAATCAATGTAATCATAAAAACCGTGAGAATCAAATGAATCCGAATGGTGACCAATCAGTGTAATCGTGAGAACGGTAGGAATCAAGTGATTCAAGTTGTTCCTGTTCCTTCTCCTATTTCTTGATTATGGCGAGTGCTTGTATTCCCTCCGGTTTCAGTTCTTGTACATGTCTTGGAAGGGTGTTTATGATTACATTTGCTGAGCTGTTGGCTCACTCTTGCTATTATTGTTTTCCTTTCAGATGAGAACACTTAGCTGGCACCTGATAGATAGAGTAAGGAGAGAGGCTTGCTTGATGAGATTGGCTGGACGGCGAGTGCACGAAGGCTCTGGACTTAGAGTTGGATCGCATTGTGGACGGCCACTCAGGGTTTAGCATGGCTCGTTATAGTTATTGTTTTATGGTTTTGTTATATTTCCGCATTTTTTATGATTTAGTTATGCTTCCGCGTCTGTATATATATGTTTTGAGTTTGGTTTCATTAGATGACATTTCTCTAGATCTAGTATAATAGATAGGAGTGCTATATTGGAGCCATGGATGATATGACAGATGTGTGATCCTGTGTGGTATGTTATAGGCTTTGAGTTAAGCCTCTTGATTAGATGTGTGCTTGTGCAGGATTATATTTAACAAGTTGTATTTTTTATTTTCGTCCAGTTACAGAAGAAACTCTGTCGGATTTTCTGTAGAATCCATAAGTATTAATTATGGACTTTGGTTTGTATTTCCATTAACGGAGGTTATTCGATGGAGAATAATCTGGTCCGTCACAAGACTGTCCGTCCGCTTGTCATCCAGTGAGTACGTCTTACTAATGCAAGTGAGCCTGAAGATTTTGATGAGGCTGTGAAGGATGGATATAAAGAAAAATGATTGAAAGTAATGAAAGATGAGATGGCTTCATTGCATGAAAACCATACGTTTGAACTGGTTGAGCTGCCTAGGGGGAAGAGAGCCCTAAGGAATAAATAGGTTTTCCGATTGAAGACAAATAAAAATGCTATGCAGCTAAGGTACAAGGCACGACTGATGGTAAAAAGATGTAACCAGCGAAAGGGGATTGATTATGATGAGATATTTGCTCCTATGGTAAAAATGCCCTCAATAACGGTTCTACTCAGTCTGGCTGCTGCCTTGGATTTGGATGTAGAACAGCTAGACGTTCGGACAACATTCCTCTACAGTGACCTTGAGGAAGAAATTTACATGGAACTGGAGGGGTTCAAGATCAAGGGAAAGGAAGGATTGGTCTGCCGTCTAAGGAAGAGCCTGTATAGACTAAAATATGCTCCAAGATAGTGGTATAAGAAATTTAAGTCTGCCATGGTTAGTTAAAGATACCAAAAGACTATTTCTGACAATTGCGTCTTTATACAGAAATTTTTCAAAAACGACTTTGTCATTCTTCTCTATGTAGACGATATACTGATCGTCGAACAAAATAGTACTCAGATCAATGAGCTGAAAAAGCAGTTGGGACGGTCATTTTCCATGAAGGATTTATAGCCGGCGGGGCAAATTTTAGGAATCAGAATATTTCGCAACTGGAAGAACAAGAAGCTCCAGCTGTCCCAAGAGAGCTATATTGAGAAAGTGCTACAGCATTTTAACATGGACAAGTATAAACTAGTAAGCACACCATTGGCAAGCTACTTTAGGTTGAGTAAGAGGCAATGCCCGACCTTGGATACAGAGAAAGTCAACATGACATGAATACCCTACTCATCGGCCGTTGGTAGCTTGATGTACACGGCAGTGTGTACGAGGCCGGACATTACTCATGCTGTCGACACTATTAGCATATTTCTCTCTAAAACTCTGGGAAGGAGCATTGGTCTGCTGTGAAGTGAATTTTGAGATATCTCCGAGGGACTTCAAGAATGTGTCTGTGTTTTAAAAGAGAGAAGCTCCAATTAATTAGCTATACAGATGCAAACTTGACCGGAGACGTTGACACCCAAAAGTAAACCTCAGGATACTTGGTCAAGTTTGTTGGAGGAACAGTCTCCTGACAATCTAAGTTGCAAAAGTACATTACTCTTTTCACTATAGAGGCGGAGTTCATTGCAGTCACTGAAACCAGCAAGTAGATGTTATGGATGAAAAAGTTCATCCAAGAGTTGGGCATAAGGCTGGAGAAATATACGGTGCTCTGTAATAGCCAAAACGTCATACATCTGTGTAAGAACTCGTCATTTCATTCAAGATTGAAGCAAATTAATATTTGATATTATTGGGTGAGAGATGTTGATAAAGGACGACTGTCAGTAAAGAAGGTCTGGACGGATGAAAATAGGTCAGGCATAATAACCAAAGTATTGCCCAAGGGAAAGCTTAAAGTTTGCTTTGACATTGCTAGCCTAACTGACTTAGCTCTCATACTGTGATGAAACAGATCTTTATCCTTTAAAGACCTTCCGTCAGTAAATAAACAAAACTAATATTTATAAAATCTATAAAAATTTTGACAGAACTTCCTCCACAACTAGACTGAAACTAAAATTTATAACCTGCTTAAATAACCTGCATCAAACACATAACTAAACAAATATTACCATTTATCCTACAACACGCATACACAAGATCGCAAACTGTCATATCATTCATAACTCCAACATAGTACTCCTAACTACTGTATTGAATCTAATTAGAGATGCCATCTAAGTCCAAAACAAATTAAAACATCGGAATAATGCTGGAGCGACTATACAACAAATATTTATTGCAATATAAAATTACTACGATATTAGAAGATACAATCTATGCTTTAAGGTAATCATATACATTCGAGATCCTTCAAGGTATCCATGCTCTTTAAAGATCTTCAAATCCATCGAAATGTTCTTCATTCTAGCTTAGTCCTATCTTCAAATATTATCAGACTTTAACGTATCTGGAGGAAAAAAAATATAAGAGTGAGCTGAAACCCAACAGTGTACCATAAAAACATACAATTTAAACAACTCTATTAAATATAATGTAACGGAAGAATAATTGAGCGAATATCAAGAATATATAACAGAACGAATAACATATAGCAAAACAAATAAAGAAAGACGTTAATTTGTCATGAAAGCAAGCCAGAGGTCTTAAACCAAGTTCAAACTTTACTTATTCTAAAAATTCAACTTTACTAACTAAAGAGGACCAAACTAGTAGACCCTACTAGCTAAGGAAATGAATAATCGAGGATAAATTGTATTCTTTTCACATAATTCAAGGCTTGAACTGAAAATCCCCTATGTTGGAATTTATATATTAGAATACCTTCCAGAGGTATATCTGATTCTGAATTGAATTGATTCTACCCTCCAATTTAGCGCCCCGAGAAGAGGCGGATCACATATTACTCAATGGACAGAGTTATCCTCAATTACCACTATAACGTTCTAAGACATGTCGGAGAACCTTACCTGACTAAATCACAGTATTGAGGCCAATTTCTTATCAACTTAGTTTATTGAAAACACTTAACTGAAATACTGATCTGAAATTCCTTAATTGAAGGAATTCTTACTCATAATTTCTTAGTCAAACTTCATCATATCTGAAGGCCAAGTTCAAACTCATATAATCAGTCGTTCAGATAATTTCACAGGGTCTCCAAAATTCGGTCACACAATTTTATGCAAAGTTTTCAAATTCAAATTATCTAATAAACTTTAACAAAGCATCGATTTAACACTTTCATCTCAAAATGTCAAGTTTCCAAGCTAAAAGTCTCAAATTTGGTTCTAGGGTTTTTATACGAAACTTCCGGACGAAATTGCATATAGATCTTGAACCAAAATTCCAAGTTAAAGCCTTAAATCGTAATATATATATATACAAAATTACGCATTTAAACCAAAATCCCCAAATTTTTGAGCTAGAAGATTGACCGAGTAAGCATGATTTCAAGAGACTATGCGCAATCTCTGTAGAATGGGCACCGTTTCGATAGAGCACGATCTTTTGTAGGGAAGAGCCGTTGTAGAGCTGTACGTGCACCAGGTGGCTGTCTATACGTGCAGCCTCCACGCTGATTAGGCGGTCGTGCAAATGGCCTGTATATGTATATTGAGTTTCTAAGTGTAAAGAGAGAGAACACTGTGAATAATTTGTACTCTTGCTCTCTATTCTCTTCTCCTGTGGTTTGTGTAACCGGAGAGGGTTTGTGTAACCGTGAAACTTACATATTGAAATTTATTTGTGAACTATATATCCCGTAATTTTTTTCTTATTTTAGAAGA
The DNA here is from genome assembly GCA_025585075.1 of Nepenthes mirabilis. Lineage (NCBI taxonomy): Eukaryota > Viridiplantae > Streptophyta > Magnoliopsida > Caryophyllales > Nepenthaceae > Nepenthes > Nepenthes mirabilis. The sequence goes on from JAODPA010117773.1 coordinate 4,958, forward strand.
ATTTTTCACGTAAAATTCCGGTGTTCTTCTCTCCCTTATCTTCTTCTTCTCTGTTGCTTGTTCCTATTTGGCCGGTCAAATACCGTTTTCCCAACATAGCTGACAATGACGAATGACTTAAAATTATAATTAAATAAAATCTATAATAAAAAAGNTCTCTGCTTTTCTCTCTCTCTATCTGTCTTTTCCTTCTGACTACCTCACTACTTTTCCCTTTCCCTTCTTTCCCTAATTTCCCTTTCTCTGCTCCCTATCTCTCTCTCACCCTCATTTGTATTCCCTCTTTTCCCAATTTCTCCTCTGCCAGAACTCCCCTTCTCTCAGCAATCTCCACACTTCGCTATCGATCTTCAGCGTGCGACCATGGAGCACGTATCAATTTCACTGTTGAACATCATTTGCAGACCTTGACTGAAGTCAGAAGCAAAGTTGTTTAACACATTTGCTTTAATTTCTAGCCAGGCAGCTTACTGGATGTGGCACACCCACTTTAAAGTGGTTTTCCTCCACTCTACTGGCTTTGGTAGTGCTTTTGCAATTTTTATTATTCCATACGTTAATGTTGGATAAGTTGCAGCCAAGATCTATGCTAAATTGTTGTTTCCCTTGGCATTTTGGAAATATTGCTCCTGCCCTTTTTATGGTATTTTCAACATCACAATCATCATCTACAGATGGAATTTCAACATCCAAAACATCATCTAGACATGAATTTTCAATCATGCTCATATTTATGAGCTTCAATCTCAATATGCACGACAATTTCTCCTGTTTATACTATAGTCTTGGTGTGTGTGCAATTTAATATGCTTGATTAAAGTGAGATGCGATCATGGATGCTCACTTTGCTAAAAGCATGAAGTTGCAACAGTTGATCAAAAGCATGTAAGTTTAAAATAAGATCTCAAAAATTGTAGAGGATTAGAAGTATGACTATAGCTTTCCACTAATCTTAAATTGGATGTAAAAGCTCATAAATTTCCTTTATCAAAATTTCCTCCTTGAATCATGAAATCCTCAATGACTCAATGGAAAGATGAACCTCCGTACCAAAGCCCTGCTCTCCTGATCAATGTGCATCATCAAAAACAGATCAAATTGAACCTAAGCTTTAGGGTTCATACAGTTGTATAACCAGCAATACTCATGTACGGAAGGTTGGCATCTAAAAAAAAAAGAACCTGTGCAAAGAGTTCTGAAGTTCTCTGCCGTTTAAGCCACATCATTACCAAATAGACCAATCACAATCCTGCCAACAAGATTACGACAGGATTTCCAATGCTTATATGTAAATATACTTTGTTTGTCACTTTTGATTGCAAAGGCACATCCTGCAAATAATTTATCCCGATCAACCACACACATACTACATTCACAAAACCATTAGCATTCCAACAATTCACAGTTCATCAATAAAAACTTTGCTAACTTCAGTGCCAATATTTTCCCTTAAATTAGGATTTAATGAAAAACTGAGAATAATATATGACAAACTGAGCATAAGAAACCTATCCACCTAAATACACAAGCAATTAACAAAGTAAAATTATCATCATTTTGGCAGCTTAGAAAAATGTATGCATTAATAAAGCATAACAAATTAACAATTCCACCCAATTGTAATTCCATATACTCTAAACTCTTTTTTGGCTCATTTACTGAGCAACCAATCATAACAAGAATAGTCGTTAAAATATAAAAATCTCACCTCGGCTGCAGCACGAATGCTGCTAAGACGACCATATTTCCGTTGAAGAGAAGGTGATGATACGCACGTAAGTGACGAGTGGCGGAAAGGGCTCGATTCGAAGCTCAAAGACCGCAGCGGACGTTTTGCAAGCTTGAGAGAACCGCAACAAGCGGCGTTTACGGCATTCATAGGAACGAAGCCTCTAGAACCAGATACCGAGCCAACTTTTGGCTGCTCAAAAATTAAAGCAAATAAAATAGGCATTCCAATAATTAACAAGAATACCACAATAATTTTTGAATGGAAGATGAAGAGAAATTGAGTGAGGAGTTAATGGATTTACCCAAAATGTGAAGGAAGTGGCCGTTAACGGGGAGAAGGATGCCCCCCTCTCTCTCGCTCTCGTGACTATTGCAGACTTTTTCCGGATCGTAGGACTGTAGGCTCGTACTGGCAGTCGTCGGAGCTCGTACTGGCAATCTTCGGAGGGAGAAAGGAAGAAGGACAGACGAAGATAATGAGAGAACTGGTTATTTGAGGAAAACGCGCAAGGGCCATCAAAGACCAAGTTATCCAAGTCTCTCTCTCTCTCTCTCTCTCTCTCTCTCTCGGTTTTTACGTGGTTTGTATTCATTTATGATTGTTTTCTATCTTTATTTATCTTTTACACTACAAATTATTCTCCTCACATCAAATTCTCAATAACCAAATTTAGTTGCCAACTCAGGGGGGCCTCCCTCAAGTCTAACCAGACAGATCATGAAACGTAAACAAGGGATGCTGTGGTGCAAACTCCGTGCGTCTTCCATACTACACCATACGATAGCCGTTAAATTCTCATCCAATACTCCTTGTCAATCCTTTTATTTAAGAAAAAGTATTTTTTTTTACCCTTTTAATATTCAAAAAACAATTGACGCTAAATGAGAATCCCACGACTTCCATACGACATCATATGTATATTGTCCGAAACCCACCTCCTACCCCCTCATAATACGGAGGCAGCAATCTCATTTAAACACATCGTGGGGCTCTGAACGCACAATTTCCTAAGCAAGATTTGACCTCTATGCTTTCTTCAACTTATCTCTCGCCTCACCAGGCGGTGAAGGGGTGTTTTTTCAACTTTCTTCTATTTAAATAAGTGGGAAGGTTCGTTTAAAGAGCCCCTAAAAAGCTGCTTTCATCTTATCGAGAAACCAAAATTGTTTGGGGCAGCTTTGATCCGCTTTCCCACTTCTAGAAGGTGAAGAAATTCGATACTGATTTTATCCTCCCTCTTTGTGCATCTACCTACTAATGGCAGGTCCATCGTTGAGCAAAAACCCTAAAAAGTGCACATCAATAGAGCCCGCACAAGTAGCAAAAGACCGTGACATGCACAGAAATTCCTTTGACATGTACAATTTCTCTGCCGTCCATTAATTTCCCTCTTTGAATATATATCGTCTATTCTATACAAGCTCTTGTCAGCTGCCCTATCGATTGACCAAACAAAATCAGGTTTCCTCATCTTCCCCTAATGAACCACAGGGGAGAAGCAAAGTGCTAATAAATAAAACAAATTTTACCTGCCCGGCTTTATACCAACATTTTCAATCTGTACAGTTCTCAAACTGAAACCTTTTAATACAGATGAGATACAAATGTTAACACGGTTAGTCCTCCAACCGTTGGATCTCACCCATCATAATCCGATTACTGGTGACCTTGAAACCGAGCAGAGCTGGATCGATCTGCTTTCCTTTCTTTCCTTTCTTTTTCCCGGTGCGGCCACCTTGGGCTCCATCTGTCAAGTCCAAAGCAGCGGCTGCAGCTTCCCCCTCAGGCTGCAGTGGCTTTTTTAACATGTCGATAAATGACACCCCTGAAACATCGGCATCACTGCAAGAGGAGGTACGCAGAAAATGAATATCCTTCTTTGAAGATGTGGCAGCATCAGGAACTTGATTGACTGCATTCCCTCCATGGTATCGTCTCCCCCCTGAATGTTCCACCAAATAGACAACATGAAGATGAAATCATTTGAAGACCAAGAACAAATGAAACTCCAACGCCTAGGACTGTGAGAGGTGGATTCAGCGTCCCGTCCCTGTCTAGGCCAAAGAAAGGGAGAAAATAAGGGGCAAAAGCACTGCATCCAAAATCCCAACCTTACCCTCGCAGAACCAACACTAATCAGCTTCATCATTTATGCAGCTTATGTAGAAAAACATCTTCCTTTTATACTTTTGCTGAATAAAGAATCTTTTCCTTACAAATGGGAATTCTCTCTTTCAAACAGAAATCAGAACACGGACCCTCTTTCAATACACAGACTATAACGGATCATCAAGAAAGGCAAAATAAATGGCATACCATCAGAAGTGCCAACAGTAGGAATCATTCCTCTGGGATCAGTAGCCAGCTCAGATAATCCTTCTTGGGATGATAAAATATGAGAAACTCGAGGCCGTTTAAGCAAGATACTTTCTGACCCTCTAGCAAGGACAGCAGGAAACCTGTTAATAGAGGTAAGGATTAGGGATAGTTGTACTACTGCAAGATCTAAACTGAAAGACAAGTACAAAATTTGCCAGTCATTTTCAAGGGGAAAATGTACTTAAAAAAGGGGAAAAAAATCACCATTATTAGGTTCGATGAACTGAGTTGTGAATGAGGCTACCGATTTCCAGGGACATCAAGAAACACAATGTAACAGGTGATAATATTTGCATAAAAGGAACAAACCACATCATCTTGTTCATGACAGGAAAATGTTGCTGTGTACATGGCCACTATAACTTGATGAAGACTACAGCATTGATGGCACAAATACGCAGCATATATATTTTATTTTAATAAGTACAATGGAAAATGGGAGTTGGTGGGAATTGAAGCAGATCAACGACAAAAGGGTAACCCATCACAATCATTACCCTTAACTCCACAGACTCATCACAAGCAGTAAAAGAACTTATTTGACACAATGATAAGATAGGATCAAAGAATTTCTTTTAAGGTTACGAGAAAGAAAAAAAATTTAAATGTGCTGCTATTCATCATGTCTCTACAAGTGTCACGCTATTTTTTTGCATATAACAGATTCAAACATTAGGGATAACTCACATGCAAAGCTGCTATCACCGTCTATTAATCAGAACATTCGCCATTCCACTAAAATGGAAATAGCATAATCATGCATGAGCAGGAGAAAGACGCAAAAGGAAGGGAATAACATTGTTGAAGCATAATATATAACTCCAACAAAAAACCAACAGCAGCAAAATATGACAATTGCAATTGTCGACAGGCTGAAACTCAAATATATATACATCAATGTGGAATCTACACAGAAACAGATGGTGACTAGAACTTGAAATTGCAGAAACCAAGATTATTAAAAGTAATCAACCATCATTGGCAAGGTCCAAGATACCTGGATCAAGGTCTAGACTGTTCATGTACTATTCACCAACACATAAACTCAGCTCTCTTTATGGCCTGAAGAACTCCTATTGCAGGATGACCAACAGTAAACCATATCAATTCAATTAGAACTACACAAAGTACCTTACAGCAATGGTCATGAGTTTTTAGCAACATTAAATTCAAAAAGTTCCCCAGAAATGAAATTTTATGAGCAAGACTCTGTCAACAACTCCAGCAATTTCGTACACCCTAAGGTGTGCCACAAACATCAACATTGACATCAACAAAACCTCATGTCCCACCTAAGTTGCTCTGGTTGTATAAATCTGCTTCCATAATTCCATTTGTTTTATCAAAACACCCTCCAAGAGTAGAAGCAATTATACATCCTTCTTTATTACCTCGATCAAAATTTTCTTAGGCCTACCTCTCCTTCCCTTCTTGCCTCTGACATAAACCAGGTCACTGTTTCTCACTAGCACCTCATATGGCCAAGAATTTGTGTTCGAACCCCCATACAAATTCTTCACTTATCTTTTAATGTCATCTGTTTCCAGTGCCAAAACTACCCACAATTGCAACGTGACCTCAGAAGTAGGACAGGTTCTTAGGAATAATAATGGATCCTTTTATAATTCGCTACTATATTTTGAGTTTCTCTAGTAGCCTTTAATCACAGATTTTTTTTGGATTGTTGTAGGAACTCAGAGACAAAGCCCAAAATGAGATTTGAGCCTCCGCCTTTCTTATAAATGAAAAGGCTATCTATCGCTTCAACTAAACCCTGCTAATAGTTATCCAATAGTCAATTACATCCAGAGGACCACATTGGCAAGATATTCAAATAGCAAAAGCAATCTTCATCCACACAAGGTCATGGTTGGCATCCTTTTATAATTAGTTTTTCTCATAAACAAGACAGTCATGCAGTGACGCCTAAAGCGAAGGGGAAGCACCATCTTTTTCTAATTTTCAAATGAAGAATTAATGTTCCTCTCTCTACTTTTCTTTACTTCTCTTTTTGCACTGTTGATAATTTATTACCTGGTTTGGCCTGAATCTGGAACTGCTGCTCTGCTGTAGAAGCTGGATAATCAGCAGTGACTTACTCATGAAAGCTTTTGGCTTCTTAAGAAGGTACAATTATCTCTTAATGCATTTGCTCGTTACTACAAGTTGAAGCTTGCCTAACAGTTTATCCAAAAAAAGGGAAACTGAGAAAAGTATTCCCTGTGAGAAATGTATTTCTTAAAAACCCATCTGGAGGAATTCCAATAAAATCAGACTCGAAGCAAATCAATGTAGACTGGATCTAGATTCAGCTCAGGGGATGCAGCTAAACTAGCTAGGTTAACTCCTTTCAGTCTCCCTTCAAATCAAATAGAGGCAGCAGAAATTCACTACCTGTCATTAGCAATCTCTTCTGTAAAGGAGTTTGACCGTCCAATTTTTTCACTATTGAAGGCTCCCTGTCCACCTGCAACCAATTCAGAATATCATTACCTACATCACAACACTATGCCAGGATACCAAATGGAGGAAAAAATGAGAAATTACCAGCAATGCCAATTGAACTATGCTTGGCAGAGGAATTAGTTGGAATCTCCACATCATCTACTGATGAGATACCAGCTTGCTTTGCCATACATTCCTGGATTTCTGATGCTGAACCCTTGTTCATACCCTCATTTTTGGCAGGAAGCTTCTTCCCCTCAGCCTCAGGCAACTCTCTCTCCACATATGACCTCCCTACCCTATTTGAGTTCTTATATGTCGCCTGAGAAGTTTGATTAATTCCCGGAAAAATGGATTCTCTCTCCATAACTATTCCAGAATTAGTTTGTACAGGCAATCTTGCACTGCTTTCAAATCCAGTAGCATGGTTGTCCACCAACTGAAATTGTGGTTGCTCTCCTGAAATAGAAACACAGGATGCTCCGATGACTGAGTTGTTACCTAGCACATGATCTGTAGAGGTCAAATCAGAAAAGAAGTTAGAAGTTGCTTGTCTTTCCAAGGCTAATCCATCAATCAAATCTTGTGGCTTAGTGGACTGATAACCAGATTTCTGATTTAGCAATTCCATCAATAACCGCTTAGAGTTCTCTTCATCATATCCAGATGAAGACCATGATTTATCTTCAGAATTCATTTTAACCTCAAGCGCCCTTTTCTGCTGGAGAGCATTGAGATGCAGTTGTCGTACCTGGGGCTCTATCCAATCATTTGACTGATGCTTGTCACCCTCAGACCAACGACACTCAATCGCATCCAACTGTGAAACAGCAAATTCACCAGGAACAAAAGGGTGCTGAGGATGGTGAGAATGGGTACTAGAAGAAAATGAAGCCCCTTGAGCAGAAGTGCGGATATGTGTGCTTGGATCCTGAATATCCAAACCCTGAATACGAGCCACGGCATTTAGTACATCTATGTTAATCCCAGCACCAGCAGGCAAAGACATTGACTGCGCATATTGGTGTGCACTTCGATCATAAAGACCCCGTTGAAGTTGCTCCTGTAGTTGAAGATTTCGATCAAACTGGGCCAGCTGCTCCTCATGTGATGGCCTCTGTTGCTGCTGGAAAATATCCAATGGGCTACTTGATGCTGAATGAGCTCTGTGAATGCCAGCAGTATTCCTCACAAACCGTTCACTTTCATCCATTGGCCAACCGGGGCCAATTGGCCTTCCTTCTTCCATTTCCTGTCGCTGCATCAATCCCATTGTCCGCTGCCTTGACTGCAGCTGCAGAAGCTCCCGCTGAAGGATTTCGTGCTCCAAAGAGCGCAACTGTTCATGCCTAGTATGATCTATGAGCTCATATAGATTACTCTGATGCTCTCGATGTGCCACTTGGCCAAAATTTGCTTGAATAAGCTGCTCCGCATATTGATCAGTGTGCCTTGAAGGATGCTGGGACTGGTGTTGTAATTCCTGGACAAAGTGCTCCAGCAATGCCTGATCCAAAATAGAGTGCACCCCACTAAGATCAACATGGGACGGGGCAAAGCCCGGATCATGGCTTAGGCCATGATGCAACTGCTCAAGAAGGAGCTGCCTAGCTTGGGACTGTTGCTCTTGCATAAGCATTTGCTGTTGATGAAACTGCTGCTGCTGCATAAGTTGTCTAAGTTCCTGCTGCCGTTGTTCTTGCTGAAGAGCCAATAGATGATCCAGTTCATGGATTGATTGATTGGCCAACTGTTGGTGAATTGCATTCCGACTAGAAACTTGTTCAAGAGCCAAGTCATTCAAGTGAGGGATTTGAGAAAAAAGGTTACTTTGTTGCATATGCTTCTGTTGAATTTGCAGTTGAACAATCTGGTCATCCAATTCAAGATGATTAGAATCTGGTTCCAAGTGTGCAAAATGGAGAGCATCCATGGTTGCATCTCCATGCATGTTTGTGCCAGTAATTGGGTCTTTTCCATAAAAATTGGACCATGATTCCTTAGCTTGATCTGCGTCAGAAATACCAGTAAATGAAGCAACCATCCCATCAAAATGTCTCAGTGAGTGGCCACCGCTGCTAGGTATACTAGACGGCCGGGTCTGTCTGGGATGAGTTCCTTCAAGCTCAGACCATAATAAGCCAAATGGATGCAGCTTGTCATCACCTTGTCCAGGTATGCCATGTTTTCTCAAACTATTTGCATGAGAAGGGTAGGTAACAGGATTCACCAGATAGCCATCATTATTCCTAGAAGGATTTCCAATAGAATAGCCCGCAGTTCCAGGTCTTCCAGGAAAAACAATTTCTGACAACAGACATGGAAATAAAAATGTAAATAACAAAATATAAGGAGTTAGTAGTTTCAAAGAGTGCAACTGCGCAGCAATTTCAATATGTAAAGGAATTCAGCAAATTACCTTCATCTTGAGCAGCAGAATCCTGAAAACTTTTCCTTTCAGAAAATGCAAGTTGTGATGAGATATCATGCTCTGGCATTTCAGAATGAACCTGCTGCATCAAAAGATTATCAAATTCAGGTGCCTGCCAACTTTGATTATTGAGTGATGAAAAATCACTAATCTCAGTGGCAGTAGTCGAGGTGGGTAAGTTATTTTCCAACTTCCCTCCAAGGGCTCCAGCAGACTGCTCAATCTTAGAACTCAGATCTGAGCTGCCTCCATACCCTTCTCCAGCTTTTAAGCGTGGCATGACATCACCTAATTCTTGGAAGGGAGTTACTTCAGGTGTATCTGCTAGGCAGACCGGTAAATCTGTCCCAAAGAAGCCTTGTTCAAACCATGAAATAATGTCAATACCTAAAAATGGCCCCTGGATTTCTCCCTGAGGATCACGGTAGTACAAAGTCAATTCCTCAGGTGGAATACTGTTTTCCATGTGATTTGAACCACTCTTTCCCTGAGGATACTGCATATTGATACTCTGACTCTCCCACAAGGATTGCAAAACAAACAATGAACTTGTGTCACTGGGAGCACTAGGTCTTAAATCAAAAGCAACATGCCCTAGCTCATCAGTTATAGAATGTTTGGTCATAGCAGAATCTACAGATGGCCAATTTTCAGCAGAATTGGTTTGAATAACATTAGACTTTGCACCATCAACATCTGTCATGTGACCAGATTTCGCAATTGTTGACAACAATTTAGCTGATTCCACCTTAGAAACTTCAAACTCCTCCTCTTGTTTAGTGTTCCTATCTGAACAATAGATCACTGTTTGACATTTAGAAACCAAATCCAACTTCTAAAATGGTAAAGCAAAGAGACAAATAAAAGGGAACCATGACTATTTAACACATAATTGTAAATGATTAGTAGACAAGGCAAAATCACCTTCAGCTTGGAAAGCATCACTGTTTGCAGCATCTTGAAAGCTACCAATAGTTTCTTCTGCAATCTTAAGGGGAAGAATACCCAGTTTTTCAGCATAAGAATCTAACTCTCCACCAATACCTAAATGAGGATACCATTTGAAAAGATGAGGAGGATAATGCATTCTTGACAATAAAAAACAAAATTGCATTTGGATGATTACCTGCAATATTATCAACCACTTTCCCTTTTGTGAATGAATTGTACGAAGCTCCACTGCTAGTAATTTTTCCATTCCATATATCTCTAAGAATAGCCTGCTTGCAACAGTTAACATGATTGCAAGGCACAATAACATTTTTGAAAAAGGATGAAAGGGCAAAGTGAAAATTTTGTACAATAAATCACGAAGCTCATCACAGAAATTTCAGTACAAAATTTACCTCTTCTTCTGCATCAGGTGCAACAAAAGCCAATGGCTCAACAGACTCGGCTTGGGTTACAGAGGGTACCTCCTCCATTGAACTGTGCACAGTAGTGAAAGCAGAACCAAACTTACATACCCGATAAATGTCAAGAATTTTACCCCTCGGATAGCGAAATGTATCAGCTGATAGACTTGGTTCACCGTGAGAACTCTCATCCCTCTCCAATAGTGCAGAACCAACTGGAGTACCTAACGGAATCTTTACCAAAGGTACACCATTTGACCTTCCTCTTCCTACTGTAAATCCCATGTTCAAACCCTCAACTCGTCCTTTCTCAGGTCCAAAACCCGGGGCAGCCCGGTATGGAATCGGTGTGCTGGAATTAGGTTCCAACCTATGGCGAGGCCTCCATTTATCACGAGATTCCAAATCACGATCCACTGCAGCACGGTTACTAGTTGGAACTGATTGACTGTCACTATAAGCATCCTCCTTCTCAACATCTGTCCTCTTCTCAGATCGGCCTTCCTTCTCTTTATCATCAGGACCCCACCTAGAAGACCACTTGCTATCACGTCTAGCTTCATGTGCAGCACTACGATTACTGCCATCATGCCAGCGATCAGAAGAAGGCAAAGTTCTGCTTTCCATAGTTTCCCTCATTGACACATTTTCAACACGATCTGCTTTTCTTCGGTCTCTCCTACCAAGTAAGCTAGTCTCTCGTTCTTCTTCACGCCAACGACGAGCACTCTCGGTCTGGGATGTGGGTTTCCTCCAGTCCTTTCTGCCACTCTCCTGATTTTGATCAGTTGAATTTCCAAGAGAGAGAGAGTTTGGCACACGGATATCCTTCATATAACAGAAACAGCATGAATTTATTGTTTTGCCAACGACATTTTTAAACCACATGCATGCATCAATGAGGTTAATGGATCATTCACAACATACTAGGACATTCAAAGATGAGAATTTCATCTACCATCTCCATTGTTTCATGCTCCATGATTAGAAAGAGCTTGTTTTCCTGAACCCAATGCCACATCTACACTATGTAAAGGATAACGATAAAAATAGGTGTAGACCTGACTCATTTGACAAGATAAAGATAAAAAATGTTTCTCATCATCTGAATAGGTGCCTCATTCTAATGGCAAAGCATTCGCAAGTAGGCCAGGACCAATTATCCTTGAAGTGCCACTATCATAAGAATAGCATAAATGGTTAAAAATATTAAGAAGGAAATCAGCACAACTTGATGGAGAAAGAGAAGCACCAAGTTGAGAAAAAAATGCATGCACAGAATCATCTAGTGATTGTTCAGTGTTAAATTTAGCTGCCTTGTATAGTGTAAAATGACACAGAAAAACATAGCACAATAAAATTTAAAGGCATATAAATCAAATACACAAACTCAGGAGAACTTGCACATCTAAATGTTAGGATAATACTAGAACAATAACAGCCGGGACATGAGATAAATGACAACATGTGATTCTTTGTAAAGTTTCAGAAAGGAAATAACAAAGTTGCATTAGTGAAGAAGAACACACCAGCTTACTCTCACTTGGTTTAGCATAGAGCCATTGCGGAGACAAAGGTATGTTGCTGTCAGAAGCTGCTTGATCTGCAGTAATTTTCAAAAGACAGGACATGAGTTTAAAGCAGCATAAACAAGGTTGTGTTTTCTGGATATAAATGAATCATCATGACAAGTCATGCTAAAAGAGCACAGCTGGCTTACCTTTTGAGTCATCAAAGAATCCCATCATGGCCTTTTCCTCTTCATTTCGTCCAGAAGCTTCGACTACCACTATTATGTGAAGAAAAAACAAAGCAGATCATTTTTTTCAACCCTTTGAGCTTAAAGAATTATGTTTAATTAAAGATCATTGGGAAATTGAAATGAATATTAGAAGATGGAGAACTTATCATGTCAACCAGCATTTTCAACATCAAATGCATAATTTCATCAAGATTTAACATATTTCACAATTTGCAACGCATGAAGTCTAACTACAGTACACTGAAATGCCTACTCAGCCATCAATTGTAACAAAGTGTCAACAATCAGCAGGAAGGTTAGAGCACATAACTAGTAGCTGTGGATTGCAAAATGAAGCCAGTAACCTTTGCTAAAACAGTAATGAAGAATATGCATAACACAACCACACAGACTGCTAACATCAATAGAAACATGTAAAACAAAATATGCCAAATCAATAGCAATTATTTCACCGCCCCAGGTTCTTGATGAATAATCAACAGACAGTTCTACAGGTCTCCTTCTAGCGAGTCCATAACAACATATATATATAACTGGGGGATGAATAAAAAAGAACTATTAATAATTATATGTTGTTATAAATATATATATAGAAACTAAGACGTCCTTGATCTCAGTGTTTCAACGAAACAAAATTAATAAAATTCTACTTACGGAGACAACGGCAAACCTAAAATTCAACTACGAAAACTCAGAAATCCAATCACAGCATCGGCAAGAGATTTGATAATTCGGATAGATAAGCTCTAACTTCATAAAAACAACAAAGTAACAATCAAATATACAAGTTGATATGACAAATCAAATAACAAACATTAATAATATATCTGAAAACACATAATTTGAAAATAGAAAGGAGAATGAAGTGGTACGTTGGGCTTTGGGGGTCGATAAGAGGAGATCGTCAGGCAGATCAATCTTTCCATCAGCCATCTCACAGTTCAAATAGTTCGCCAAGTCGAGATTAGGATCGAGAAAAGAGAAAAAAAAAAAACACGAAAAGGGAAGCCGATTGACCTAATAAAAATTCGAGTTTCAATTGCCGATTTAAAAGTAAGGAGAGAGAGAGAAAAGTAGTTGATAAGAGGGAGGGGAAGCTGCAAGGAATTGCGATGAAAATGGAGAAAGAAGATGATCTGAAGGACTTAGGGTTTGCAAAACCTGGGAGGACACTTACAAGCGAAAGCCCGCAGGAGAAAAGGAAAATGACATGAAGAGAGAGAGACCCAGAGGAGGAAGGTCGGAAGAAAGGGCATGGGTGGTCTGGACAGCCAAATCATCTGATCGGTAATCATGATTTTGCGAGTTTCGGGTGGCTTTTACGTTTAAGGGGTTTTTCTAAAATAATAATAATAATAAGATCTAACAAAGAGGAGTGAAATTTAAATTTAAGTTAAATAGAAATGCATAAAAATAAACCGATAGTTGTGATATGCGTGCATCTCTAATTTTAGTATATAAATTGAGTGATAGTTATCTTAGGATTCAAGGGGCTGGTAAAAT
>JAODPA010117784.1:0-18562 GCA_025585075.1 Nepenthes mirabilis
TATTTTATACTTTCCATCAATGACCATACATAATTGAAATCCAAAATAACATTTTAAAATTCTAAGGGAAAACAGAAAAAGTTTTCCTTAAAACTGGACCAAATCAATACAAGCAACCTGTCCATATCATGTAGAGACACAAATATAGACTTCTAGATATATCCACGATTCATACACAGGATCCTCAGACGCAATGATTTCATTCATGGCTCTAATTTATCAATCCTATCCACTATACCAAACTTCATACAAGAGATGCCACCTATGACTTGTACATATCCAAAAGAAGATAGCGAAAGTAGCTATTTAAACATGCGGAAGTATAATTCATTATTCCAACAAAATACATAATAAATTCTGACATGTTATATACAATATCCATCCATAAAATCAGGCAATTATATGCAAAACTATCAAGCTTTCCAAAAATCTTCAAGATAAATTTAAAGCTTCCAAAAGCCTTCTGGATAGGCTTTGTTTACTCCTTCTTGTCAGGAACTAATTCTACTGTATCATCTGGAGGGGAGAAAAATAACAGAGTGAGCCGAAACCTAATAAGGTACCAAAACTATGTAATGTAAATCTTTCATGCAAAATGTAATACAATAAGGCAAATATCATGGCATATAAAACCAGGAATGCAACAAGGCAAAGGTCATGGAAACATTATAAAACATAAATCAATATGCAAGTGCCGAAATTCATAGAATCAGTTCCAATTTCAAGCATTCTTCAAAATTTAACTTTATTGCGCAAAATTTCAGTTCGTTATTCTAGGGACCCATCTAGTATTCCCTACTAACGAGGGGGCAAATAATTTATGATAGATTGTGTTTAATCCACGCAATCAAAGGCTAAAGGTTTGATAGTATTTATTTTTATTCTATTCATCATTCAAAGGTTCGATGGTTCGATAGGCTCTATCCTCTGATTACGTCCCGAGGAGGGGCAGACCATATATCACCCTATGGACGGAGTTATCATTGATTATCACCGTAAAGTTCTAAGGCATACCGGAGAACCCTATTTGACTGTGCGATAGTTCCAAGTCCGATTTTCTTATCGATTAACGTGATTTAGAGCATTCTATTCGTAATTTGTGATCAAATTTCATTATATCTCAAGGCCAAGTCCACTTTCTTTCAATCACTCATTCAAAGGGTCTCCATAATTCGATCATACAGTTTCATACAAAATTTCCAAATACAAATCATTTAATAAACTTTAACAAGGCAATAATTAACATTTAAATCTCAAAATTCCAAGTTTCCAATATAAATTCCCAAATTTTTGTGTTAGGGTTTCACGTGAAGCTTTCGAACGTAAATCAAGTATAAAACATGAGCCAACTCATAAAATCAAAGTCATAATTCATAAAACATACACAACATAAATTAAATTCAAACATGATGGGCACAGCAATATATGGGTTGATTTAACATGGAAGAAAGGCCAACTGAAGACGGCCCATTGGGTCATAGAGCCGTTTGGAAACAAGTAAACCTCAACAATTTAAAAGTCACGTGAGAAGAACTGTTCATGGTAACCGGTCATAACGAATCTAAATCGATTTTTTAAACTGAATGATCTGATCAGACATTTCGGGGGGAAAACTAACATAAAGATCTCCTGTTTGGAACAAAGAGGGGGAGGCATGAAAATTTGGTACTCACCAAAACCGTCTCGAAATAATAAGAATTTCATACTATTTCTGTGAGGACCCGAAATCGAAACCGTAATAACTAGATGTGATTAAGGTGATTAATATCATTAAGAGGCTTTGCATGTAGTGATAAAGTGGTAGTTAAAAATAAAAAGTTGAAAAAATACACGAATTCAGCAAGCAGCCAAGTGGCGCTTGCTGTGGGCTCGAGCCCTCCTATCGAGCGCAAAAACCAGTGGCAACCCCGCTCGCTGCGTGCCCGAGCCCGCTCGAGCTGTGGAGTACCCGAATCCCTCCGCCCGCTGGCCGCTCGAGCGCCTCTTGAGCGGCGGACTACCTGAACCCTTGCGGACTACCTTTATATAGCTGCGCGATATATAAAAGCACGCCCAGCTTTCTCCTTTTTATTTAGCACGATTTTAGGGTTTGAGGAGAAAGAGAGAGCGCCGTTTCTAGTGAAAGAAGGGTAGACAACGAAGCTCAGGAGTCCAAATCCATCCGTGAGTCAGTTATAAAGGTGAAAGCCCGTGTCAAGGCAAGTGTACCTCAGACGTCGTTTTTCGTTTTTACCGTTTCTTTTGCTTTAAACTTGATGAAATGTTACGAAAATGATATTGATGCATGTTTATAGTACATGAAGCATGTTTCCTTCAATTAATCGGTTGGATTTTATATTTATTCATGTTTATTGCAAGATTTAGCATCGATTTCGTGAATAAGCAAGAAAATAGTGTTCGATTTGTCTCGGAAAGCATGTGATGAAACCCTAGCTCGAAAATATTGTGAAGATTGAGTAAATTACATGATTTAATGTATATGCATGGCATCTATGACATTAATTTCATAAAAAATGTACATGTAAGAGACCAATTTGAGTTCGACGGTTTTGGCGAAGCCCTTTGTACGAAAATAAAGAGGTTTTGATGAGTTTTAACTGTAACTTCTGTTATATGAAAGTTAATTGACATCGATGTGCAACTTTCAGTATAATTTGTTTTCAAAAATGTGAACGAACGTATACCAACGAGATTTTCATGTGGATTTAAAGAAGTGTTGAAAGTGTATTGTGAAAGTCTGATTTCGAAAAAGGGGTTTTCGATAAAGAGATGGTTTTCGTTATCGTTATTTTAAGACCCGGGACTCACTACAGTCCAGAAAGGTTCTTCGGCATGCCTTAGGACTTTACAGTGATAATCGAGGATAACTCTATCTATGGAGTTATTTGTGGTCCGTCCTACCTCGGGGCATTACGGTCAGGAGGATTCTATTACCGGCCTACCTTCGGGAGACATACCGTACCGATCCCATGAGATGGGATGCCCATATGACAGTTACAGGCCTTAGATTGTGTGGAGTGAATACAATCTATCCTCGATTATTCGCCCCCTCAGCTAGTAGGGGATACTGGCAGGGTCTATACTGTTCTGTTCCGATACCGTTCTGTTCTGATTCTGTTCTATTCTGTACCGTCGTTATTGTACTGATTTCTGTTCCGTACCGATTACTGTACTGTTTTGAATAAAAGAGAAGTTTCTCATTCTACTTTCTGGATTATAATGATTACTGATTACTGATTTCTGACTACTGATTTCTGATTCCGAAATATAATATGGTCAAAGCATGTTTTCTCTATTTGCTGGAGTACATTCTTATTTCCGTTCTGTTTCTACACTGTTACATGACTATTTTACATCACTGTTTCACTGCTCATGTGCATATACCTTGCTTGTAATAGCCCAGATTTTTAAAATATAAGAAAATTCCAGTTATCAAGTCAATATAATCCGGTCAACGTAAAATATTGACCGGAAGGCGTGATCCGGTCAACGAAAAAGGTTGACCGGAAGATGTGAATGGAAGGAAGGACGAAGTGGCTTGTGTATTGGAGGACGGAGTAGTTTATGGGAAAGCAGAATGTTAAAATTCGGTCAACAGGTGTTGACCGAAAGTCGTGTGAAGGAATTAAATGTGTTTACATGAGAAAGCTAAATCCTGTTAAGTTCAGTGAAGTAGAAATTTCTGAAATATAAAACCATTAATGACCTAATTAATAAGGGAACTTTTAGGAAATGTAAAAGCCATAAATAAGAAACACTGCCCTTGGATTTGCCAATCATTAATGATGAAACATTCTCCTTGGATTTGCCAAATGATGAAACATTCCCCTTGGATTTGCCAATCATTAATGATGAAATATTTCCCCTATGGTGCCAATCATTAATGATAGTCATCAGATTTAAGACCTATAAATAAGAACCAGAGGAGTAAGAAAAAGGCATGCAATAGATATTCTAGTAAAGGGAGGCCAAAAGATCAAGGCAAAGTAGAAGAAACCCAGATAAGAATAAAGATCAAGGCAAAGTAGAAGAAATCCAGACAAGATACTCACCCCTGTTTTTAAAGTTCATGTTTATACATGTTTGCTACGTAAGTATATGATATTCCTATGAAATTATGTATGTCTGATGTTTGTTCTGTTTTTGTGATTTATCGTTCTTAATCGTATGTTTAAAAGAAACTCTGATATTCATGGTGTTAGATTTTATTCTGCCTGAAGTATATGATTAATTATCAAATTATATGAACTCTGATAATTGCAGAAAAGACTTCTAACTTTTGAAGAAAAAGCACTCCGTCCTTTTACGAAAAAAAGCTCCGTCCTTTTGAAGAAAAAGCACTCCGTCCTTTTATAAAAAAGAGCTCCATCCTTTGATGAAAAAGCACTCCGCCCTTTTAAGAAAGAGCACTCCGTCCGTTTGAAGAAAAAGCACTCCGTCCGTTTAGGAAAAAGAGCTCTGGACTTTTGATGAAAAAGCACTTCGTCCTTTTAAAGAAAAATCACTCTGATTTTAGAGCTCCAGATTTTAAAGAAAAATCACTCCGGTTTTAGAGCTCCGATTTTTAAAGAAAAATCACTCCGGTTTTAGAGCTCCGGTTTTTAAAGAAAAATCACTCCGGTTTTAGAGCTCCGGATTTTAAAGAAAGATCACTCCGGTTTTAAAGCTCCGGATTTTAAAGAAAGATCACTCCAGTTTTAAAGCTTCGAATTTTTAAGAAAGATCACTCCGGTATTAGAGCTCCGCCCTTTTTTAGACAAGAACTCTGTCTTTTGAGAAATGAACTCTGAAAGCTCCAGCTTTTGAAAAGAACTCCAACATTTTCAGAAAAAGAACTCTGTCTTTCTAAGAAAAGAACTTCGACTTTAAGATTATACGGACTTTAACTGATGAAGTAAAGAACAAGGCTATATGAAAATGCATGTAATCCGGACAGCAAGTGGAATTCTACGACTTTTGACTTTCGAACTATGATGGATGGCCATTAAAGGACAAGAACTATGAACCGAGTCTCCATTAAACTTGCTGTTAAAGATTGATGAATGATATTGGAGTGACACTCGAGGATTGGCTCCTGGGCCACGGGAGAAAACTTTCTAGTGGCAAAAGACTTTTGAACTATGGCCCCATATGCCGGGTTAAAGGCATTACCTCCCGTCCTGGGGAGCATAATGAGGGGATACGGCCTTAGGTTGTGGAGTTACACACAATCCGTCCTCGATGTTGTCCGCTCCCATCCGGTCCCTAAAGATGATAAGAAATTTCAATGGTTTTTATGAGTTTTCAGAAGACAAGATAATAAGAAAAAGACTAAGGGAATTCTGAACTAAAGAAGAAAAGACATGATGATTTTCGTATGCTAAGATATGTTCGCTTATATATGTATGTTTATATTCTCTGTTTTCTGCGTGTGAGTATTTTGCTGGGTTTTGTGGCTCACTCTTGTTATTTTCAGATGACGAAAGGCTCATGGAGGACAAAGTTGAGTTGAACCTTATGGTGTAGCCAAATAGTTCGGTTGGCCGGAGCTGATAAAATGAAGAACTTAATTTTATTTCCTTTTGACGTTTTGAGAAAATTGTAAAATGATTCTGCTGTTTATGACTCTATGGATGTTGTTTCCGTGATTATTTTTGGTTAATGAAAGGTTTAGTAAGCATCTCAGACTTTCAGGTTCGGGTAACCTTAATGTTGGTCGGCCTGGTGTGAAATTAAAATCGGAGGGCCAGCTCTTGCAGTTCAGCCTCAGTCAATCCTGTGTAAGAAAGGAAAGAAAATTTTTATGTCCATTAATATTTATTTAAGTCTTGACGACGACTTTATATGTGTAATTAAGTACGGGCCATCACAGTTGGTATCAGAGAGAAAATTGAGATGCTTTAGGTCAATTTGGATCAACACGGAAACTTAGGACATGATTAATTATAGAAAAAGGGAGGGGTTGGTTTACTCATGCTCTGGACGGATTAGATTATGATAGCCACCCTTGGCTGGTTGACTGACAAAAATGTTCTTTTGGAAATGAAGGTCATCGCTGAAGTCATGTCTAACAGAGGAAGGCGAACTGGACGGACTAACAACATTCTGGATTGGGAGGCAAGATACTTGAACCTACTAGATCGGATGGCTGAAGTCATTGAAGCTTTGCTTCCACCAACTCCACCAACTCCAGTGACCACCCCAATTTTGGTTCACCAAGAGAGGTCGGTCTATGATCGTTTTACCAACGAGCGCATTCCTGAATTCTCAGGAGAACCCGACCCATTGAAGGCAGACACTTGGATCCAACTACTGAAGAAGGTGTTTGTGGTAATTAAGTGTCCTGCTAGAGACATGGTTCTTTATACCACCCATAAGTTCGCAGGTGAGGCCCACCACTGGTGGGAAATGCAGAAGAGAGTTTTCAATGTACCAGATCGGGACATTAGTTGGAAAATGTTTGAAGCAGCATTTTTGGAGAAATATTTTCCTACTAATCTTCGTGGACAGAAGGAGGATGAATTCCTTCGCCTAAGGTAGGGTACTCGCTCTGTGGCGGAGTATGATGTAAAGTTTATAGAGTTATCTCGCTATGCTCTTTATATGGTGGAAGACCAGGAGAGGAAGGCTAGGAGGTTCTTTCAGGGACTAAGGGATGATATTAGGAGGCATCTCTCAACTTTGACGTTGGCCACGTACGGAAAGGTGCTCAAGAAGGCTGTTATCTATGAGAAGGAGCTGGAGAGAGGGGCATTGCTCAGACAAAGGACGTTTAGTCAGACTTCAAGGGCTAGTGCTAGTGGAGGCCCTTTTAAGAAAGCAAGACCATTGAGGTCCAGTGGGGAGCAGAACCGATCTGTACAAACTTCTCAAACTCCGGCTAATAATGCATGAGATCATTGCGGGAGATCACATGAAGGGAAGCCTTGCTATAAGAAGATGGGGGTTTGTTATAACTGTGGTCAGGCTGGACACATGATCAGAGATTGTCCACTCACTAAACAAGCCCAAGGATTTAAGTCTCCTATTCCAGCTAAGGTGTTTGTTGTTTCTGCAAAGGAGGCCGAAACGTCTACGGAGGTTGTAGAAGGTACACTTTCTATCTGTGGCACTTCTAGTCATGTGCTCTTTGACTCTGGATCTACTCACTCATTTGTCTCCCATGAATTTTCGAAGTATCTTACGACCCTTCCTCAAGTTCTTGGATGCCCATTGATGGTCACCTCACCCACAGGGTCATCCGTAATTTTAAATGTAGTATATTCAGAATGTCTGATAGAATTAAATGAATACATGATGACCGTCAACTTGATTTTGCTGGAAATGAAAGACTTTGATGCAATCTTGGGAATGGATTGGTTAGCCAGATATCATGCCAAGATTGATTGTTTCCAAAAAAGAGTAGAATTCGCCATTCCTGGAAATAAGCCTTTCTACATTCAAGGAGTCCGGCGCAAAGAAGCATCTTGCTTCATTTTGGCTCTTCATGCCAGACACTTGATTGGTGATGGGTGTCAAGCTTATCTAGCCTTTACTAATGTGACTACTGAAGGTCAAGAATCTCTGGCTAAAGAGATTCCTGTGGTATGAGAATTTGAAGACATATTCCCTGATAAATTGCCTGGGCTACCACCCCAGCGAGAGTTGGAATTTGGAGTAGAATTGATGTAAGGATCAGCACCAATATCCAAAGCACCATATCAGATGGCACCGGCCGAACTCAAAGAATTGAAACAGCAACTGCAGGAATTGTTAAATAAAGGTTTCATTCGGCCAAGTGTGTCACCATGGGGAGCATCGGTTCTCTTTGTTAGAAAGAAGGACGAGACCATGAGATTATGCGTGGATTATCGTGAACTGAATAAAATTACCACCAAGAACAAATATCCTCTGCCAATAATTGATGACCTCCTTGACCAATTACAAGGAGCTTGCGTATTTTCAAAAATCAACCTTAGATCCGGATATCATCAGCTTCAGATCAGAAAGGAGGATATAGCAAAGACGACATTTCGGACTAGATATGGGTATTATGAATTTGTAGTGATGCCTTTTGGGTTAACTAATGCTCCGGCCGTCTTTATGGACTTGATGAACTGAATTTTTCAACCATACCTGGACAAGTTTGTAATCGTCTTTATTGATGATATCCTTGTGTATTCGAAAAGCTATGAGGAAGATGAGGAGCATTTACGGACTACACTCCAGATCCTTAAGGAGCATCAGCTGTTCGCCAAATTGAAAAAGTGTGAATTTTGGTTAGAGGAAGTGGGATTCCTTGGTCATGTCATCTCTAAAGAAGGAATTTTTGTCGATCCCAAGAAAGTGGAAGCAGTGCTAAAGTGGAACCGGCCAACCTCTTTAACCAAAGTGTGAAGCTTCTTAGGCTTGGCTGGATACTATAGACGATTTGTGAAAAATTTCTCCCAAATCATTTTGCCACTCACACAGTTAACAAAGAAGGATGCCAAGTTTGAGTGGACCAAGGATTGTGAAGGGAGTTTCAGACACTTAAAGACCGGTTAATTTCTGCTCCGGTCCTTACCATTCCAAATGGATCAGGAGGACTGACTATTTATTACAATGCCTCAAAGATTGGGTTGGGCGGTGTTTTAATGCAACACGGAAGGGTAATTGCCTATGGGTCGCGACAGTTGAAGGATCAAGAAAGGAATTACCCAACTCACGATCTGGAATTACCGCAGTGGTGTTTGCATTAAAAATCTGGAGGCATTACCTGTATGGTGAGAGATTCTTGGTCTACTCTAATCATAAGAGTCTAAAGTGTTTATTCTTCCAGAAGGAACTGAACATGAGGCAGAGAAGGTGGATTGAATTCCTGAAAGACTATGACTGTGAAATCTAGTACGAACCAGGAAAGGCCAATGTAGTCGCCGATTCATTAAGTAGGCAACCTGGTATTCTTGCTAGAATGCAAGTCAAGCAAATGGAGATGCTGGACTGTCTCATGTACTATGATGTTCAGCGTTATGTGCGAGGAAAGCGGATGATTTTGGGGTACTTTCAAGTCCAGCCAGAGGTGATAAATGAGGTAAAGGGATGTCAGGCGAATGATTCTTTTCTTCTAAAGATCATGAGTGAGCTGGACAAAGAATCTCGAAGTGATTTTAATGTTACGCCCGATGGAGCATTAAGGTTTAGAAATCGATTATGTGTGCGGACAACAAAGAATTAAAGTAAAAGGCCATCGATCCCGTTATACGATTCATCCAGGAGCCAATAAGATATACTAGGATTTAAAGAAAACATTTTGGTGGAGGAATATGAAGAGGGATATTGCAGCTTACGTGGAATAATGCCTTGCGTGCCAACAAGTAAAGGCTGAAAGAAAGCAGCCGTCTGGGTTATTGCAACCAATGCCTTTTTCAGGTTGGAAATGGGAAGATGTTGCCATGGACTTTGTTACCGGACTGCCAAGAACGCTAAGGAAACATGATGCTATTTGGGTTATTATTGACCGGCTAACAAAGTCAGCCCATTTTCTGGCAATCCGGACGACATACTCCCGTGATAAAGTAGCCTAGCTATATATAAACGAAGTTGTCAGGTTTCATGGTGTGCCTGTCTCTATTATATTAGATAGAGACCCTCGCTTTGTTTCACGATTCTAAAAAAGTCTACATAAAGAATTGGCTACCGAATTAAAATTTAGTACCATTTTTCATCCGCAAACTGACGGCCAGTCAGAACGGACTATCCAGATCCTCGAGGATATGCTAAGGGCCTCGGTCTTAGAGATGAAAGGGACTTGGGATAATTTCTTACCCTTAGCGGAATTTGGCTATAATAATAGTTACCAGGCCAGCATAGGCATGGCCCCTTTTGAGGCCTTGTATGAAAGGAAATGTAGATCGTCGATCCATTGGGAGGAGCACGGAGATAAAAGAATTTTGGGTCCTGATATTATTAGGGAGACGGCAGAAAAGATAAAGTTAGTACATGAGAATCTCCAAGTAGCCCGGAGCAGACAAAAGAGCTATGCAGACCGGAGGAGACCGGCATTAGAATTTGAAAAAGGCAATTTTGTATTCCTAAAGGTATCACCATCTAAGCAAAAGTACAGGTTCGGGGTAAAAGGAAAGCTAAAGCCATGATTTATTGGCCCTTTTGAAATTTTAGAAAGGGTCAGAGAAGTAGCTTACAGACTTGCACTACCTCCAAACATGGCAGAAGTACATGACGTGTTTCATGTATCAATGCCTCGGAAGTATGTCCATGATCCTACTCATGTAATTGAGTATGAACCTTTGACAATCGACAAGGACTTGACCTATGTAGAGGAACAAGTGAAAATCCTAGATCGAAGGGAACAGAGACTACGCACTAAATCAATTGCTCTAATAAAGGTGCTCTGGAAGAATCACACCCCCGAAGAGGCAACTTGGGAATGAGAGGAAGAGATTTGGAATAAATACTCCTATTTATTTTCTTGAGGTTAGTAACTTTATTTAAAATTTCGAGGACGAAATTTTTATAAGTGAGGGAGATTGTAACGGCCCAGTTTTTTAAAACATAAGAAAATTTCAGTTATCAAGTCAATATAATCCGGTCAACGTAAAATATTGACCGGAGGTGTGATCCAATCAACATAAAATGTTCACCGGAAGGTGTGATCTGGTCAACGAAAAAGGTTGACCGAAAGACGTAAATGGAAGGAATGACGGAGTGGCTTGTGTATTGGAGGACGGAGTTGTTTATGGGAAAGCCGAATGTTGAAATCCGGTCAACAGGTATTGACCGGAAGTTGTGTAAAGGAATTGAATGTGTTTACATGAGAAAGCTAAATCCTGTTAAGTTCAGTGAAGAAGGAATTTATGAAAATATAAAACCATTAATGACCTAATTAATAAGGGAACTTTTAGGAAATGTAAAAGTCATAAATAAGAAACATTCCCCTTGGATTTGCCAATCATTAATGATGAAACGTTCCCCTTGGATTTGCCAAATGATGAAACATTTTCCTTGGATTTTTCAATCATTAATGATGAAACATTCCCCCTGTAGTGCCAATCATTAATGATAGTCATCAGACTTAAGACCTATAAATAAGAACCAGAGGAGTAAGAAAAAGGCATGCAATAGAAATTCTAGTAAAGGGAGACCAAAAGATCAAGGCAAAGTAGAAGAAACCCAGGCAAGAGTAAAGATTAAGGTAAAGTAGAAGAAACCTAGACAAGATACTCACCCCTATTTTTAAAGTTCATGTTTATGCATGTTTGCTACGTAAGTATATGATATTCTTATGAAATTATGTATGTATGATGTCTGTTCTATTTTTATGATCTATCATTCTTAATCACATGTTTAAAAGAAACTCTGATATTCTTGGTGTTAGATTTTATTCTGCCTGAAGTATATGATTATTTGTCAAATTATATGAACTCTAATAATTGTAGAAAAGACTTCTAACTTTTGAAGAAAAAGCACTCCGTCCTTTTACGAAAAAGAGCTCCGTCCTTTTGAAGAAAAATCACTCCTTCCTTTTACGAAAAAGAGTTCCGTCCTTTGATGAAAAAGCACTCCGTCCTTTTATGAAAGAGCACTCCGTCCTTTTGATGAAAAAGCACTCCGTCCTTTTAAGAAAGAGCACTTCGTCCTTTTGAAGAAAAAGCACTCCGTCCGTTTAAGAGAAAGAGCTCTGGACTTTTGATGAAAAATCACTCCGTCCTTTTAAAGAAAAATCATTCCGGTTTTAGAGCTTCGGATTTTAAAGAAAAATCACTCCGATTTTAGAGCTCCGATTTTAAAAGAAAAATCACTCCGGTTTTAGCGCTCCGGATTTTAAAGAAAGATCACTCCGATTTTAAAGCTCCGGATTTTAAAGAAAGATCACTTAGGTTTTAAAGCTCTTGATTTTTAAGAAAGATCACTCCGGTATTAGAGCTCTGCCCTTTTTTAGACAAGAACTCTTCCTTTTGAGAAATGAACTCCGAGACCTCCAGCTTTTGAAAAGAACTCCGACATTTTGAGAAAAAGAACTCCATCTTTCTAAGAAAAGAACTTCGGCTTTAAGATTATACGGACTTCAACTGATGAAGTAAAGAACAAGGCAATATGAAAATGCATGTAATCCGGACAGCAAGTGAAACTCTATGACTTTCGACTTTCGAACTATGATGGATGGCCATTAAAGGACAAGAACTATGAACTGAGTCTCCATTAAACTTGTTGTTAAAGATGGATAAAGGATATTAGAGTGACACTCGAGGATTGCCTCTTAGGCCACGGGAGGGAACTTTCTGGTGGCATAAAACTTTTGTACTATGGCCTCATATGCGGGGTTAAAGGCATTACCTCCCGCCCCGAGGAGCATAATGAGGGGATACGGCCTTAGGTTGTGGGGTTACACACAATCCGTCCTTGATGTTGTCCGCTCCAGTCCGATCCCTAAAGATGATAAGAAATTTCAATAGTTTTTATGAATTTTCAGAAGACAAGATAATAAGAAAAAGACTAAGGGAATTCCGAACTAAAGAAGAAAAGACATGATGATTTTTGTATGCTAAGATATGTTCGCTTATATATATATGTTTATGTTCTCTGTTTTCTGCATGTGAGTATTTTGCTGGGCTTTGTGGCTCACTCTTGTTATTTTCAGATAACGAAAGGCTCATGGAGGACGAAGTTGAGTAGAACCTTATGGTGTAGCCAAATAGTTCGGTTTGCCGAAGCTGATTAAATGAAGAACTTAATTTTATTTCCTTTTGAAGTTTTAAGAAAATTGTAAAATGATTCTGCTGTTTATGACTCTATGGATGTTGTTTCCATGATTATTTTTTGTTAATGAAAGGTTTAGTAAGCATCTCAGACTTTCAAGTTCGGCCAACCTTAATGTTGGTCGACTTGGTGTGAAATTAAAAACGGAGGGCCAGCTCATACAGTTCGGCCACAGTCAATCCTGTGTAAGAAAGAAAAGCAAATTTTTATGTCCATTAATATTTATTTAAGTCTTGACGGCGACTTTATATGTATAATTAAGTACGGGCCGTCACATTGCTAGGCCTTGGCTCACTGTTTTAGTGTTTTCTTCCCTTCAGATGAGACAATAGAGCTATTACTTGATGTAAAGGAGTAAACCAAGAGAAGCTTCTAAAGGCTTTTGAGGACTTAGAGTATTGTGGAGCCATTTTTGAAGAGCTTCTGGTTGCAAACACCTAGCTAGAAATGTGATTTTGTATACCGATTCCATGTTTATTAATGTTCTAGAACATGTAGATTTTTGTATGAAAAGCATATGATATGTATGTCGGTAAAAGAAAAAGCTATGCTTCTGCAGGTTATTAGTTTACTTCCGCTATATACTCTGGACTTACTGTGCAGGTCCTAGACGGCATCTCGTTATTGAACTATTAGCGTAGGTAATGTTTTTATGGATTTGTGCCATGGGTGGCACTTATGATCCTGTGTATACTTGTTGTAGGAGATTGTGGATAATAGATAGTTGTGTGCTTGTAATGGATGATTATACAGGACTGTAGTTTTGGGTTTTCATCCAGTTACAAAGGAGACTCTGCCAAAATTTCTACAGAAGTCTTGCCTTATGTTTAGACCGTTAATTGTGTTTCTGTTTGATGGGAGCTTTTGAGAATAAAAAAAAATCCATTCCGTCCCAATTTGTATCAGAGAATTGAGATGCCTTAGGAATTGATCGATCGAAAAGTGGAAGCATAGGTTTGAATCTCTGAATAGAATTCATGTAGGAATAAGTAGAGGAAGCTAAGACAGTTAGGACCTTTAAGAGATTGGTTCTTAGGCTTGGTTAGAAATTCCTCAAAGTTATTAAATATTTCTTTCTTGTTCCATTGAATCCTTATCCTTATATTCATGTGTTTGCCTTGATTATAGGATGGCAAGTAGAAGAGGTGGGAGGAATGGCCGCGGTGGCGTTAGCAGGCCATATGACAGAGAGGCGGCCTATATCAATCTACTAGAGAGGATGACCAATGTAGTAGAGTTTGTCGAGCAAAAGCACATGGCTCCGAATCCTACACCCGAGCCAGCTCCAGCACCTTTGGTCCTACAACTTATGATAGGTTCACAGCTAAACGAGTACCGGGCTTCCTAGGAAAGCCTGTTCCGGCTGAGGGGGATGTGTGGATGAAAAGAATGAAGAAGATATTCACTGTGCTTGGCTGTACTGACTGAGAAAAGGTCACATTTGCTGCGTATAAACTGGAGGGTGAAGCGGATAGTTGGTGGGACATGCAGAAATGGGCGATGGGAGTGCCCAATGAAGCTATCACCTGGGAGATGTTTGAGGAGGCATTTCTAGAAAAGTATTTTCCATCCAATTTTCGAGATCAGAAAGAGCAAAAGTTTATGAGGTTGAGATAAGGGAGCATGACCGTCAAGGAATATGATGCCAAGTTTACTGAGCTGTCTTGTTTTGCACCATTTTATGTAGAGGATGAGTAGAGGAAAGCTAAAAAGTTCCTGCAAGGGCTACGAGATGATATTAGGAAGTTGTTGTCTGTTTTGAAGTTTCAGACTTATGTCGAGATCCTGGACAGAGCAGTGATCTATGAGAAGGAGACGGAGACAAAAAGATTTTATGCAAAGAGAACCGCCAGCCAAGCGGGAGTAAGTACCGGATCAGCTCCGGGGTCTTCTGGACCGTTCAAGAGGACTAGAGTGGCTGACAAAGAAAAAAGTATTGTACCGGCTCAGTCACTGAGCGGTACTAGAGCATCGGCTGAAGACTGCGCCTTTTGTGGGAGGAAGCATCCGGGGCAAGAATGTCGTAGAATGTCGAGAGCGTGTTTTAGATGTGGGCAGTAAGGCCACCTTCTCAGGAACTTCCCACTACCCCCAAGGATGGAAGGAAAGAAGCCTACTTTCTCAGCAAGAGCCTTCGTGGTGGCTGTTCAAGATCCGGAGGCCTCTCCGAATGTTATGGAAGGTACTCTTTCCATTTGTGGAGTTTCTGCATCCATATTATTTGACTCAGGGTCTACCCATTCCTTCGTTTTCTTGAAATTTGCATGCTGTATCGTATCTGCCCCATGTGTTTTGGATTGTGAATTATCTGTGTGTGCTCCCATCGGATCATCTGTGGTTACTGATGTGATGTATCCGAAATGTATGGTTGAGGTGAATGGGAACGATTTGGTTGTGGATTTAGTGTTGTTAGACATGGGTGATTTTGATGTGATCCTAGGAATGGACTGGCTGGCTAAATACCATACTAGTATTGACTGTTTCCTGTAGTGGGTTTGTTTTGACAACCCTGGGATGGAGACCTTTTTCTTTCAAGGCATTAAGAAAAAGGGGGTGCCTATGTTGATCTCTGCTCTACATGCTAAGTATTTGATGAGTAGTGGATGTAGAGCTTATTTGGCATATGCCTGCACTACTGGAAGTTATAGTGTGCCGGCTAAGGACATCCTAGTTGTTTGTGACTTTGAGGATGTATTTCCAGAGGAGTTATCTGGATTGCCTCCACACTGGAAAATTGAGTTTGAGATTGTTGTTGTTCCTGGTGTTAGTCCGATTTCTAAATACCCTTATCGTATGGCTCCAGCTGAATTGAAGCAGTTGAAGTTACAACTACAGGAGCTATTAGACAAGGGTTTTATCAGATCGAGTGTATCTCCTTGGGGTGCACCGGTGTTGTTTGTAAGGAAGAAAGATGGGTCTTTACGGTTGTGTGTTGACTATCATGAGTTAAATAAGATCACGATTAAAAATAAATACCCTCTACTACGCATTGATGACTTATTTGATTAGTTGCAGGGATCTCGAGTGTTTTCTAAGATTGATTTGAGGTCCGGTTATTACCAACTGAGGATCAAGCCGGAGGATGTGACTAAAACAGCTTTTCGGACACGATATGGCCACTATGAATTTCTTATTATGCCTTTCGGCCTTACAAATGATCCAGTTGCTTTTATGGATTTGATGAATAGGGATTTCAGGCCGTACTTGGATAAATTTTTGGTGGTATTCATTGATAATATCTTGATTTATTTGAAGGACCATGAGGAGCACGAAATTCATTTGAGGAAGGTACTTCAGGTGCTCTACGATGAGAAATTGTATGCCAAGCTGAGTAAGTGTGAGTTCTGGATCGAGAAGGTGATGTTTTTGGGACATGTGATTTTTAATGGTGGCATTTCTGTGGATCCCAAGAAAATAGAGGCTGTTACGAGTTGGTGCAGACCAACTTCAGTGACTAAGGTTAGGAGTTTTCTGGGTATGGCAGGATATTACAGGCGCTTCGTAGAGAATTTCTCTCAGATTGCTATGCCTCTGATTCGGTTGCTGAAGAAAGAGGTTAAGTTTGTGTGGATAGAAGAGTGTGATCTGAGCTTCTAGGAGCTAAAGAATCGTTTGACGACCGCTCCGGTGCTGATTATTCCAGAGGGTTCAGGAGGTTTTGAGGTGTACTACGACGCTTCTAAGGTGGGGCTAGGGTATGTGCTGATGCAACATGGTAAAGTCGTGGCTTATGGGTCTAGACAATTGAAGGTGCATGAGAAAAATTATCCTACCCATGATCTTGAACTTGCTGCTATAGTATTTGCATTGAAAATTTGGAGACATTATCTATATGGTGAGAGGTTCCTTGTGTATTTCTGTAACGACCTAAAAATTTGAACAAAGAAATTGTAACCATCAGGTCCGGTCAACGCCCGTTGACCGGAAATCCATAAGCAAAGAAGTCCGGAAATTTCATCGAGGGAATTGCTGTCCGGTTTTCCTTAATGAAGTCCGGATTTCGTTGGGTAAAATAACTCCGGATTTCCGGAGTAAAAACGCGTGCGATTGCTGAAAGAAATCACTCCGGATTTTCGGAGTAAAAACGCGTGCGAACTTTCGCTGAAAGGAAAGGCGTAAGTTGACAAAAAAAAATCATACATGAAAGGAAGGAAGAGAAAGAGAACGGTAATCCGGTCAATGCCAGTAAGTTGACCGGATTAGAATTAAATAAGAAACGCGTAACTGACGAGGAGTTTTAAGAGGATTAAATGGGAAAGGTGTAACGGACAAAGCCAATTAATTGGGAGAGAATTTAATGAGAAATATGTAACTGACGAGGACAATTAATAGGGGCTATTTCAGGCTACGGCTGCTCAGATCTATAAATAGGACCAGAGGATTAAGAAGGAGTAGGCAGCAGAAATTTAGAAACAGAGAGAGACCGAAGGTCTTAGGCGAAGTAAAAACGAATTCAGGCAAGATACTCACCTCTATTTCTAAAACTCATGTTTATTTATGTTGTTATGAAAGTATATGATTTCTGTATGCTTTTGATGATTAATATGCATGTTTAGAGGAAATTCTGTTATGCATAATTTTAATTATATTCTGTCAGAATTCTGTTAAATCCAATCTTTGAAATTCAAGAAATGAATTTCGGCGTCCTTTATGAAAGTATATGATTTCTGTATGCTTTTGATGATTAATATGCATGTTTAGAGGAAATTCTGTTATGCATAATTTTAATTATATTCTGTCAGAATTCTGTTAAATCCAATCTTTGAAATTCAAGAAATGAATTTCGGCGTCCTTTCAGAAGGCGAAAATGCACTACGGCCCACTGAAAGGTGAACTCCGGCCTACAGTAAGATTAAAATGAACTCCGGCCTCTTTGAATAATATATTCCGTCTTTTGTGAAAAGAAAATAAAATCCGGCCTTATGTTTTGAAAGTCACTCCGTCCAGTAAGAAAATAAAATCCGGCCTTATGTTCTGAAAGTCACTCCGTCCACTGTAAAAATGAGCTCCGGCCTTATGTTCTGAAAAGCACTCCGAAAATGAACTCCGGCTTTATGTTCTGAAAAGAACTCCGTCCACTGTTAAAATGAACTCCGGCCTTTAATGAATTTTACGCTCCGTCCCTCTGTTTTGAAATAAACTCCGGCTTATGAAATACGTGCTTAATAAACTTCGGATTTTATGCACTCCGTCCATTTTGAATAAAGCACTCCGGATTGAGCACTCCGGATTTTGACAGAAAAGCACTCCGGATTGAGCACTCCGGATTTTACAGAAAAGCACTCCGGATTGAGCACTCCGGATTTTACAGAAAAGCACTCCGGATTGAGCACTCCGGATTTTGACAGAAAAGCACTCCGGTTTCTAGCACTCCGGACTTTGAAAGAAAATAACTCCGGATTTCAAAGGAAAGGCACTCCGGATTTTAAAAGAAAATCACTCCGGATTTTCTGAAAGAAAAGTACTCCTGATATTTTGAAAGAAAAGGCTCCGTCCAGTTTAAAAGAAAATCCACTCCGTCCTATGAACTCCGAATTTTAAAGAAAATCCACTCCGTCCCTTTGAGCTCCGGACATTAAATGAAAAGCCACCCCGTCCGTTTAGAGCTCCGTCCAAGTCCTACGAAAAACGACACTCCGTCCCTGAATAAAGAACTTCTGACTTTTTGAGCATAGTGTAATTGTGCTCCGTCCTTCATAAATAAAGCACTCCGGTTTTGATTAAACTAAATGAACTCCTGTTTTGACTAAAATGAACTCCAGATTTTACAAGCAATGAACGTCGGTTTCTTCATAAAACGAACTCCGGTTTCTGATTCCCAAAACGAACTCCGGCTTCAAGAAAT
>JAODPA010117795.1:0-18561 GCA_025585075.1 Nepenthes mirabilis
TATTGTGTGTGTATGTGATTGTGTGGGTGTAATGGGCTGGGCCCAGTGTGCTGTTAGAGAGTGATGGTAGGCTTGAGTTATGTGGGTATATTAGTGGGCCATTGTTGGGCTGGAATTTGAAATGAAAATATTGTTGGCCTTAGTCGTAGGCGTCGCTCCGGGATAAAATAGAAAAATAGTGAAATAATGGAGTTGATCATATCTCGACCCTTGTATTCCTTTGAACGTCCTGAGATATATTCCTTTGTGTTGGATTTGATTGCGTGAGTACGGTCCGTGTCAGCACCGAACGACGTTCCTATTATTGATGTTGCCAAGCGTTCTTGTGTTATACCCGGTGTGAGTATGTGTACTTGTTGGCTTCTTACGGTCAAGGTTGAGGAGAGTGTGTGAAAACATTGAAGTATCTGGTCGAATGGGAGGCTTTTGTACTTTAATGTGGTCTACGCTTATCCGATACTGATTTCCGTGTCCTGGTGGTGTTGAGGTACATTGCCTAGTTCGGCGGGATGCTTATAGCCATGTGACCATCGTAGGAGATGATATCAGGGATATCATTTGGCGAGGGGGTATCACGGATGGTATCGGCATGCTACGGGTACAGCCTCTGGGAGGACTGTAGGGGTAGTTGGATACCATAGATAACCTCGTTGCACTTACCCAGCCGTCGGGGGCGTAAATACGCGGCCTTTGGGTCACTATGGTAGAATAAGGTCCAAAGAGATTCATTGTGATGTTTCATCGTTGTTGATATCTCGTGAGTTTGGGATTCGGTTGAATCCACGAGTTATATTTTGTAGAATCCATGGATCGGATTTTACGTTATTCAGATTTGGTGGAATCTATGTTGTTTACCGATATTTATGTTCAGGTCGTTCACGCTGACATATGGATTGGGGAAATCCCCAAGCATCGTTGATGTCGGATTCCAGGGGATTACCGTTGTTTATTGGCACTCTTATTGTTTTTGGATGTACGGGTCTTGTGGGACCTATTTTGCCTAGAGTCGTGTTTACGACATGTTGAAATTCGTCTCAGATATAGTAGATGGTTAGATTTATATTGAGATCTTGATAGTTTAATATCCGAGATTATTATTGTTATATACCGTTTTTTATTATTATCACTTGCTGGGCTTTGGCTCACCCTTATATTTTCTTGGCTCCAGATTTAGCTGATTGCATAGTGCAGACTGTGGGGATCCTACTTTTACTGCAGGACTTTTAGGTAAAGCGATTTGTGGAGGTTAGACATTATTTATCAGTGGGAGACAAACTAGATGTGTTATTGATAGAAATTGAGTAATTTTCATTTGGGTTGTGACCCATGATTCTTAACAGTTGCTATTTCGGGATGATTATATAATGTAATGATAAATTTGATAGTAGTTTAATTTAATTGTGTTGTTATTATGGAATATTATGGATGATTTTAAATTTTGATATTTTCGCGTGATTGATCCGAGTTATATTTGATATTTTGGGTTTGGGTCGTCACAGATGTCGTCGCAACTCACGCGTTTGATGGGAAGCTCGATCCGATAGGGCGGATGTCATCGCAAGTCCCGTGGAGCCACAACAAGGGTCAGCTGGGTTTTCGGGCCACGGCAACTGGACTCCGGGGTCTAGGACTTGGTCGCGTATGTTTACGGGAGGTGTGTGGCCCCTGCTCAAGGCATTATAATCACCAAATTTAAGGTCCTAGCTCATGACCATTGTAGACTGAGGGTGCTCTTTTCTGTACAAGAAGGTCGTCGCACGCCTGCAATATTTGCCCCATAAGGTTTTGCTGGCCACAAATTGGGGACTTCAAAAGCCCCCAGGCCTAATGTTTTGACCGCCTGGGTCGGTTGGCGTAGAGTCATAATAGATGAATGTCCCTTCGGACTTGCCTGCCATACGGGCGAGGTTCTTTGTGGCTGCTCTCGGGCCGCTTGGCGCACGGTCAAGGGATTGCTTTACGGACGGACGATTGTCCTGCTGACTTAGGGGCAGTCTAGGTTGTTTTGATTTAAGAATCCCATGCATGTCAACAATTCACACAAATGAAAATGCAGGATAATAAAAAAGTGATTTTATAAACAAAACACATTACACATGTTCAAGCATTCACCATGGTGCACGTGCGTGTCTTACCTGGGTCGATGTAGCGTTACTAGTAATACTTCCTTAAATTGGCGGCATTCCAAGTCCGCGGGACTAGTTTGCCGTTCTGGGTGCGTAGCTTGTACGCTCCGCTCCGGAGGATTGCGGAGACGAGGAATGGTCCCTCTCACTCAGGGGAGAGTTTGTTCCTATTTGCGGTCTTTTTCACCGCCTCTACTCTCTGGATGACCAGATCTCCAACTTCAGAAGGGCGTGCCTTCATCCGCTTATTGTAGTACCGCGCGACGCGCTGCTGATAGGCCGCGACCATAGTCGTGCCGAATCTCGGACCTCTGAGAGCAGGTCTAACCTTTCCCGGAGCCTCTGTGCGTTTGTGGCTGGGTCGAAGCACTCGGCCCGCAGGCTTGGCATCCCCACCTCCACGGGGACCACAGCCTCAGCCCCAAAGCAGAGGTTGAAAGGCATCTCCCTCGTCGGCTCCCGCGGGGTCGTTCGATATGACCAGAGTACGGACGGTAGCTCCTTAATCCATGAGCCCCCTGCGTCTTTAAGTTTGGTCTTCAATCCGTGCAGCAACGTGCGGTTAGTGACCTCAACCTGTCCGTTGGCCTAGGGATGTGCCACGGACATATGGATCAGCTTGATGCGGAGATCGCGGCAGTACTTCGTGAATCGTTTGCCGCTGAACTGGGTTCCATTGTCGGTCACCACGATCTCAGGAATCCCGAAGTGGCAAACGATACCTTGACAGATGAACTCCGTCGCGTTCTGCTCAGTGATCTTGGCGAGAGGGACAGCTTCTACTCATTTGGTGAAATAGTCGATGCCAACGATTAGGAATTTCCTCTGTCCGGAAGCCAAAGGTAGGGGCCCAAGTATGTCGAGCTCCCATTGCGTGAACAGCCACAGGGACTGGAGGCAGTGCAGCTCCGTGTGCGGCTGATGCGTCATGGGGCCGTGGACCTGGCAACTCTCACATTTCCAGACGAACTCCATAGCGTCCCGCTTCATAGTCGGCCAATAGAACCCTTGTCGCATGACCTTGAACGCGAGGTTCTTGCCCCCGATATGTGAGCCACATAGTCCAAGGTGTACTTCGCTCAGCGCGTACTCGACTTCTTCTGGGGTAAGGTATTTCAGGAGAGGAGTGGAGTATCCCCGCCTATACAGTCTTCCGTTGAGGATCGTGTACCAACCTACTGTTTTCTTGATCCGCTTGGCCTCGTTGGCATCATCGGGTTCCTTCGGTCAGGTACTTCACGTACGACATCATCCTATTATTTCCTGCATCAACCCACAGTACTTCTTGGTCTTCGGCGTCAATGCTAGGCGTGGTTAGGACTTCCCTGGGTTCTCTGGCGTACTATTCTTGGGATCCAGTAGTTGCGTCCCGAGCTAGTCGATAAGCACGCTCGTTGTCGGACCTGGGGATATGTTCGATCACGAACCGGTCAAACTCAGGGATTAGGGTCTTCACTTTCGCCAAGTATCTCACAAGTTGTGGGTTTGACCCGTCGAAGTTCCCTTACACCTAGTTGACCACAAGCTCGGAGTCACTGCGCACGACCAATGACCGCGCGGAACATTCCCTGGCTAGGCGCAAGCCTGCGAGGAGGGCTTCGTACTCTGCTACGTTTTTGGTGGCCGGGAAGGCCAGTGCAACGGAGTAGGTAATCTCCGTACCCTCCAGTGTCTTCAGCACGACTCCGGTTCCGCTACCTACTTGAGTGGACGACCCGTCCACATTCAGAGTCCATGCTGGAGGATCGTGGTCCTCCATGTCTCCCGGGTTGTCGGCATCTTCCGGAGCTAGGCTTGTTGCTTCTACGATGAAATCGGCCAGGGTGTGTCCCTTCACGGCAGGCTGAGGCCGGAACTCCACGTCGAACTGTGACGGAACGGATTTTTTTTCCACAAAAGCTTCCATCAGGATAGAAACGTGATCAACGAGACTATCAAAATAATTCTCCCTATAACATACAAACACATGATCACATGTGCCATTCATAGCACAAATCTATAAAAATATTAACCACACTAACAGTTTAATAACGAGATACCGTCTAAAACCTGTAAGTAAATCCAGAGTTTAGAGCGGAAGTAAACTAATAACTTGCAGAAGCATAGCTTTTCCTTTTTACAGTCATACATATCATATGCTTTTCGTATAAAAATTCACATGTTCCAGAACATCCATAAATATAAGGTCAGTATGCAAAAATCACAATTCCAGCTAAGCCTTCACATCGACAAGCTCTTCAAAAATAGCTCCAATGCGCTAAGGTTCCCAAAAGTCTTCAAACAACACCTTTCTGTCTACTCTTTTTCATCAGGCAGTAACTCTACTGTCTTATCTGAAGGGAAAAAAATAATAAAACAGTGAGCCGATGCCCAACAAAGTACATCCACATGAGCAGTAAAACGGTGATGCAGAACGGTCATATAACTATGTATAACCAGAACGGTTAATCAGAATATAATCCCGGAAATAGAGAAAACATACTTTGACAATATTATACGTCAGATTCAGAAATCAGTAGTCGGTAAACAGAAATCAGTAACCGTTAATTAGCAAACAGAAAACGGTAAGCAGTAATCGGTGCACAGTATTCAGTAAACTATAAACAGTCATCGATACTTCATAACTTAACATATCGTTAATCAGTACTTCATATTCGGTAATCTGTACGGTAACATAACATATCGGTAAAACAGTAAACGGTACTTCGTAACATATCAGTACAGACCCTGCCAATATACCCTACTAGCTGAGGGGGCGAATAATCGAGGATAAATTGTGTTCACTCCACACAATCTAAGGCCGATAACTGTCATATGGGTATCCCATCTCACGGGATCAGTACGGTATGCCACCCGAAGGTAGGCCGGTAACGGTAATTCTTCCTGACCGTAACGCCCCGAGGGCAGGGCGGACCACAAATAACTCCATGGACAGAGTTATCATCAATTACCACCGTAAAGTTCTAAGGTATACCAGAGAACTTATCCGGACTGTAGTCAGTCCAGGGTCCTAAAATAACTGTAACAGAAACCATCTCTTTATAGTAAACCCCTTTTTTGAAATCAGACTCTCACAATATACTTTCAGCTAACTTTAAGTATACGTGGAAATTTCCTCGGTACAGGTCAGTACATAATTTCGAAAACAAATTATACTGAAAGTTTTATTTCGATGTCAATTAACTTTCATATAACAGAAGCTACGGTTAAAACTCATCAAAACCTATTCATTTTCGTACATAGGGCTTCGTCAAAACCTTCGGACTCAAATTGGTCTCTTACATGTACATATTTCATGAAATTAATGTCATAGATGCCATGCATATACATTAAATCATGCAATTTACTCAAATTACACAACATTTTCGAGCTAGAGTTTCATCACATACTTTTTAAGAGAAATTGAACACCATTTTCATGCTCATTCCCGAAATCGAAGCCAAATCTTGCGATAAACATGGATAAACACAAAATCTAACCGATTAATCGAAGGAAACATGCTTCATGTACTTTAAACATGCATTAACATCATTTTCGCAACATTTTCATCAACTTTAAAGCAAGAGAATCAGTAAAAATAAAAAACAACGTCCGAGGTATACTTGCCTTGGCCCGATCTATCGTTATTTTTACTGGGTGTGGGTTGGAACTAGAGATTTTCCCTTCTCCTCTTCTCTTCTTCCTCTTTTTCCTCTCCTTCGTGCGTGCTCTGTTCTTTCTCTCTCTCCTTTCCCTTTTTTCCTCCGTTTTATAACAAAAACGAAGCAAAAACACGGGTAAAAGTTGGGGCCGCGCTCGAGCACAGCTCGAGCGCCGAGCGAGCGGGCCGTGTTCTGTTTTTCGCGCTCGTGCAGGCAGCGGGCGAGCGGCGAGCGGTCGACATTCTATTTTTCGCGCTCGAGCGCCCTCAAGCGCTCAGCGAGGGGGCTATATTCTGTTAAATACGCTCGAACGGCCAGCAGGCGCGCAGCGAGCGGGGCTGCTACTGGATTTTTCGCTTGCGTGCGCGCAGCAGGCGCCGTTCAGCTGCTTGCTGAACTCGGGCATTTTTTTCACTTTTTACTTTCAACAAACACATGTTCATTACATGCTTAGCCTCTTAATGATATTAATCATCTTAATTATGTCTAGTTATCACATTTTCGGTTCCGGGTCCTCACACCCTCCCCCACTTAAAGAAATTTCGTCCTCGAAATTGAGTAAACTATATACCTCAAGGAAACAAGTGAGGATACTTGCTTCGGATCTCCTCTTCGTGCTCCGAAGTGGCCTCCTTCGGCAAATGATTTCTCCAAAGCACTTTCACCAGAGGGATGGACTTCGTCCGCAACCTTTGATTTTTTCGGTCTACAATTTCCAGTGGCTCCTTAATGTAGGACAAGTCCTTATAAATAGACAAAAATCCGTAGTCAATCACGTGCGCTGGATCATGAACATATTTCCGCAGCATCGATACATGAAATACATCGTGTATGCCCGTAAGATTTGGTAGTAATGCCAACCTGTAGGCTACTTCACCGACCCTTTCTAGAATCTCAAAAAGGCCAATGAATTGGGGCTTCAACTTTCCCTTTACTACAAATAGAAATGTGCCCTTGGATGGCGAGACCTTTAGAAACACAAGATCTCCTATCTCAAAACTCAGTTCGATCCTTCGCTTATCCGCATAACTCTTTTGTCGGCTCTGAGCAACCTTCGAATTATCGTGAATCACCTTAATCTTCTCTGCTATTTCTTTCACAATCTCCGGGCCTAAAATCCTTGTCTCCGGTCTCCTCCCAATGAATCGGGGACCTACACTTTCTCCCGTATAACGCCTCAAACGGTGCCATGCAGATACTAGCTTGGTAGCTGTTATTGTAAGCGAATTCAGATAGTGCCAGATAAGTATCCCATGTTCCTTTCATCTCTAAGACAGAGGCCCTCAACATATCCTCAAGAATCTGAATGGTACGCTCAGATTGGCTATCGGTCTGAGGGTGATACGCAGTACTGAACTTCAACTCTGTCCCCAACTCATTATGCAAGCTCTCCCAAAACCTCGAGACAAAACGTGAATTTCTATCAGATACAATGGAGGCTAGAACTCCATGAAGCCTCACAATCTCATTTACGTATAATTGAGCCAATCTATCGCACGAATAGGTCGTCCTGATCGCCAAAAAGTGGGCTGATTTCGTCAGTCGATCAACTATAACCCACACGGCGTCATAATTCCTAGAAGTCCTCGGCAAACCCGATACAAAGTCCATAGCAATGTCTTCCCATTTTCAGCTCGGGATTGGCATTGGCTGTAACAGACCAGAAGGCTTCTTCCTCTCAGCCTTCAGTTGCTGACACACTAGGCATTTCTCCACATGGGCCATGATATCTTTCTTCATGTTTCTCCACCAAAAAGTCTTTTTTAGATCCTAATACATTTTATTCGTTCCTGGGTGGATTGTATATCGAGACCGGTGAGCCTCCTTCAAAATTTTCTCCTTCAACCCTTTATCATTTGGTATACATAATCGATCTTTAAATCTCAACACACCATCAGCCCGGATGTTAAAATCGGCTCGAGACTCTTTACTCAAATCACTAACAATATCCATAAGGAATGGATCATTCACCTGCTTCTCTTTAACTTCACTAACTACCTCTGGTTAAATCTGAAAGTATGACAGGAGCATCCTATCACCTTTAGCATAGCGTTGGATATCGCATTATTTCAAATAATCCAACATCTCTATCTGTTTAACCTGTAGATGCGCCACATAACCCGATCAGCGACTTAATGCGCCTGTTACTATATTGGCTTTTCCCGACTTGTACTGTATCTCACAATCATAGTCCTTCAGAAAATCGAGACATCTCCTTTCCCTCATGTTGAGTTCCTTTTGCGAAAACAGGTACTTTAAATTTTTGTGGTCTGAATATACAAGGAACCTCTCACCATATAGATAATGTCTCCAAACTTTTAATGCAAAGACTACAGCAGCAAGCTCGAGGTCATGAATAGGGTAATTTTTCTCATGCACCTTCAATTACCTAGATCCATATGCCACGACTTTACCGTGCTGCATCAACACACATTCTAGACCCGCCTTAGAGGCGTCGCAATACACCTCAAAGCCTCCAAAACCCTCTGGAATAATCAGCACCGGAGCGGTGGTCAAACGATCCTTTAGCTCCCGGAAGCTCAGATCACACTCCTCTATCCACACAAACTTAGCTTCCTGTTTTAGCAACCGAGTCAGAGGCATAGCAATCTGCGAGAAATTCTCTACAAAACGCCTGTAATATCCCGCTATACCCAGAAAGCTCCTAACCTCGGTCATAGAAGCCAGTCTGCTCCAATTTGTAACAGCCTCTATTTTCTTGGGATCCATAGAAATGCCACCATTAGAAATTACATGTCCCAAAAACATCACCTTCTCGAGCCAGAACTCGCACTTACTCAGCTTGGCATACAATTTCTCATCGCGGAGCACCTGAAGTACCTTCCTCAAATGAATTTCGTGCTCCTCATGATCCTTTGAATAAATCAAGATATCATCAATGAATATCGTCACAAATTTATCCAAGTACGGCCTGAAAATCCTATTCATCAAATCCATAAAAGCAGATGGAGCATTTGTGAGGCCGAAAGACATAACAAGAAACTCATAATGGCCATAACGTCTCCGAAAAGCTGTTTTAGCTACATCCTCCGGCTTGATCCTCAATTGGTAATAATCGGCCCTCAAATCAATCTTTGATAACACTTGAGATCCTTGCAACTGATCAAATAAATCATCAATGCGCGGTAGAGGGTATTTATTTTTAATCGTGATTTTATTCAACTCACGATAGTCAACACACAACTGCAAAGACCCATCTTTCTTCCTTACGAACAACACCGGTGCACCCCAAGGAGATACATTCGGTTTGATAAAATCCTTGTCTAACAGCTTCTACAACTGCAACTTCAACTCCTTCAATTCAGCCGGAGCCATACGATAGGGGGATTTAGAAACTGAGCTAACACCAGGAACAATGACAATCTCAAACTCAATTTTTCGGTGTGGAGGCAATCCAGGTAACTCTTCTGGAAATATGTCCTCAAAGTCACAAACAACCCAGATGTCGTTAGCCGGCACACGATAGCTTCCAGTAGTGCAGGCATATGCCAAATAAGCTCTACATCCACTACTCATCAAATGCTTAGCATGTAGAGCAGAGATCCATATCTGCTCTACATCAAATGCTCTACATCCACAAACAATCCGGCCTGCCTAGTATCGCGTTGTAAACAGAGGGCAGATCAACCACTAGAAATGTTAGCATGCGACTTGCTGTTTTTGGGTAGGTGCCCAGGGTGACTTTCAGATGGATTGTCCCTTGAACGGGCACCGGTTCATTGTCAAGGCCATATAAAGGTCCTTCAACAGGTTTTAGTTGATTCTTTTTTATGCCTAATCTAAAGAACGCGTCCAAGTAAAGCAAGTCTTTAGAGCTACTATTATCAATAAAGACTCGCTTCAACTGGTAGTCTGAAGTACCATCTGAAACGAGTGCCAAGATTACAAGGGGGTCAGCATGGGGGGAGATTACATGGTTTGATTCACAATCACTAAAGCTAATGATGTTGTCTACTGTGCGCTGCTTCTTCCTCCCAGTCTGCTGCCCCTTGCTGTCCTCCGGGCTACTGGCAGGTCGGATGGTGACTATGTTAACCACCCCTGCCGCAATCCTGTTCCGGGGAGGAGTTTGTTCCTGCCCCCCTTCATCAGCAGCTCCTGAATTCTGTCCAGGTCCCTTGACAAACCGGGTGAGGTGCCCCCTGCGGATCAGGTCCTCGATTTTCCTCTACAACGTTTTACAGTCTTCGGTTGAGTGGCCAGCAGAGCGATGGAAGTCACAGTACTTAGACTGATTTCCAGAGTCTTTCTTCAGTGTCTTTGGCCACTTCAAAAACTTTTCTCCACGGATCTGCATTAGAACATTGGAGCGCGTGTCTGTCAAGGGTGTGAAAGTGGTGGGCCCGTAGTCTCTGCGTTCTGAGGGCCCAGTCCGGCGCTGCTTCTGGCGGGGGTGTTCTCCGCCCGCAAACTTTCTTTTTCCTTCTCCAGGGATTGGCCGAGGCTGGTCCGTCCGTTCTGGACGTTTTGCCTCGTTGGCCTCTTCTGCAGCAGCGTAGGCCCTGGTAATGGATTCCGCCTCGCGGAAGGTTTGGGAATTTTTGTGGGCCAAGTGCTTGAAGAAATCTCCGTAAGTCAGTGCTGAGATGAAGCTGCCCAACTTCATCTCCTCAGTAATCCTGGGAATCCTTCTGGCCTCAGCCACGAAGCGATCCAGGAAGCGCCGTGGGTTCTCTCCCGGTTTCTGCTTTATGTGGGAGAGGTGCCACGGCTATTTCTCTTCCCGTCGGCAAGATACATACTGAGCCAGGAAGAGATCCGTGAGTTCACGGAAACTGCTGACAGAGCGTGAAGGGAGATGCTGAAACCAGATTCTGGCGTCTCCCTTCAACGTAAGCGGGAAGCAGCGGCACATCGCTGAGTCTTCTAACCCTGTAGACTTAAATGGGTGTGGAAGTGATCCAAGTGGTCAATCGGATCACTGCCCCCATCGTATAAGTCAAGGGACGGCATTTTAAACTTGGACGGCAGTGGACGACTCAAGATTTCTGTAGTGAAAGGAGACCTGTACAAGTCGATAGCGCGCTCGTTATTCTGGAACACGTGGTTCCAGATTTGGTCTACTCGTGGGTCGGCGCGAGTAGCGTTTGCTGATCTCTTGGAGTTGAAGAAATTCCTTAACTCCGTCTTGTTCCTGGCGGGTTTAGCAGCCAGTCGGCTGCTGCCTCCTGTGGATCTGGCAGTCCTGGAGGCTCGCTCCTGGACTGTGTGACGGTCTTCCGCCCGAGAATATCGAGGATTTCTCCTTTCTGGGCTCTCTGTTGGAGACGTACTCCCGGAGCGTTCCATTGGCCTGTTCTGGCCAGGAACGCGGGAGGACGCTGGAGCCAGATTGTTCCCAACTTTTTCGGGCCTCTTTGCCGGCTTCTTCTTCCTCTGGCCACCTTTTTTGGTGGCAGGAGCGGGAATGACTGCTGGTGGAGCCGCCGGCTGTTG
Organism: Nepenthes mirabilis; assembly: GCA_025585075.1. NCBI lineage: Eukaryota > Viridiplantae > Streptophyta > Magnoliopsida > Caryophyllales > Nepenthaceae > Nepenthes > Nepenthes mirabilis. Next base: position 11,225 of record JAODPA010117795.1, read on the forward strand.
TTCTTTCTGTGCACAAAGCAGTTGGAGCAGGCGATTGTTAGCCTGCATCTGCTCCACCAGTTGTTGAATGTAAGGCGGTGGAACTCCGCCTGTGGCCCCGTTGACCAGGACATCAGCAGCATGGTCCTGGTCGGGGTTAGCAGCATCTCTAGCGGGGTCGCTAGCCTGTGCTCTCGTGTTCACCATTGTAGAAGCAGAAGGTGACAGAGAGAGTTTGTGCAGATTTTTTGTGGTAGGCTTTTCGTAAGCGCTTCCCACAGACGGCGCCAATGATGCGTACCTGGATCCGACTTCGAACAGATTCGGATTCTTCTGGATGATCTGAACCGGCTCCGTTCACTGAGTGCGAATCCTGCACACCACTAAAACGAACAAGAGGTCAGCGTTAACGGCGGGATGTAATCCCACCGAAAATACTCCGACGCTCAAGTCAGTAAAACAGCCTTCAATGGAAGGAACTAAAAACTAGAGAGAGAGCAATGGGAGAAGGACAGAGAGCGTTTTGTTCCAGATGTTAGAGAGGCGCAGGGCCTTTCTCGTATCTGGATAGTGGGAAGGCAGAGAACGGCCGTCAAGACTCGTTCGTTGCCTTGGAGTTCGATTGCGTTTAAGTGTTTGGATGCCCGGAGAGAGAGAGCTAATTTCTCAGAACACTTAGGGTTTTTCTGTGTTAATGCAGACGTCAAAGAGAGCGTGTCCGACCGCATGCCAGAAAGCTTTTTTTTCCTCCCTGGATGGTGAATCCAGAGCCTCTTTTATGACGAAGATGGCGATCCTCCTCCTTTGAAAGGAGCGATCGTCCCTATGATCTGCTGCTGGCCTTCCTTTTGGAGGCTGATGCTTGTTGCCCAATTGTGGAGGATTGTTTCCTTCTGAGGCGGCTAATCACTTTCCAAGTCAGTTTCTTTCCTTCCTAACATATTACCGTTGGGGTTCCTTGGCTGGCAAGGAGTTGAAAAGATCTGGCGTCTTCCTTATTTGAAGGGTGTCAATCTTGCTGATATTCCTTTTGAGATCGTAGAATATCCTTGGAGGGTCGTGGTTGGCTGTCTGATGAGTGGTGGGCCCAAACGAAGCAGGCCTATTACTGTAGAAAGGCGTTATTTGGGCCCAATGTATAGGGAGCGGACGGTCAACGTCTGAGTTGACCGTCAGTGGTGTTGGCAACCTTCGTGGAGAATGAAGGGAAAATAGCCGGCGATCAACTGATGGGCTGTGGGCCAGGATGGAATAGGCCCATCACTGTAGCAAAGCCCCTAAAGGCCCAATCAAGCTGGTCAACCTTGAGTTGACCGTCTGTAAGTGAGTTGGCCGCCAGGATGGTCAACGCAAACGTTGGCCGCCAGGATGGTCAACGCAAACGTTGACCGTCCCGGGCCTTCCAATGCTTGGGTCCATCTACTCACTGGGCCGTCAAGAACGTTGACTGCCCTTCTTGGGCTTCCGTTGACCATCCTTTGGACCAACCCATTTTTGGTGTACCCATCAATTATTATTATCATTATTATCATTATCATTATCATTATCATTATCATTATCATTATTATTATTATCACTATTCCCACCTTATTCCTCATACTATTCTCCAAACTAAATAAAAGAATATCAATTCCCATATTATTTTATTCTAACAATCAAATATGGGAATAACAATTCTAACTCTATTCTCATCCTATTCTGTTCCCTAGAATAACTATTTCCCACATTATTCAATTCTAACAACCAAACGTACCGTAAGTATTTTAAGACTTTCATGTATTTAAGATTTTGGCTATGTGGGTAAGTGTGAGATTTAGAATAGGTTGGAATTCTCTCTCTCTTAATTTTTCCGCTATGCCTGAGCAACAAAGTGTCAATATGGGTGGATCATTTGAAGCTTTTGATTGTGCCAGAAAGGACAATTTGGTAGGAGTATATGGAGCGCCGCAACAGATGGGGCGGTTTGTCAATAAAACAATCAGTGCATATGTAAGAAGGCAGGGTCAAGATCATAGTCTATACGGGACTTAATGGACCACGCGTACTTGAGTTTACTGAAGAGCCTGACCCACTCAAGGCCGAAGCATAGCTAAAGTGCCTCGAGGAGGCATTCGGTGTGATAGAGTGTAAGGAAAAGGACAGGGTCCACTTTGCCATTCACCAACTCACCGGAGAGAGAGACCACTGGTGGAATACGACAATGCGTGAGCTAGGCATGACAATTAAGTCTATTTTGTGGGAGGAGTTTGTACGTCATTTTAATAACAAGTATTTTCCATGCTACATTCGAGCCAAAAAGGATGCCAAGTTTTTGTGTTAAAGTAGGGGACCTTTTAGTGGCTTAACACAAGGCTAAGTTTATAAAGTTAGTCTCACTTCACCCTATACCTGATTTCTACAGAAGAGAGGAAGGATATGTGGTTCCACGGGGCCTGGATGAGGTGATCCAGGTACCGCTGATTTATCTTGATCTAGTTGACTTGGCGTTGTTCTAAAATAAAATGCACACTGATGTTAGAGTAAGGGCTCCAGAGGGGAGCCTTAGCCAGAGTCAACAACTATGAGTTTTAAAGGCAAGTCTTCACTTTTCATTCTAAGCAAGAGGCAGAAGACCAGCAAGTCTAGCGACGATACCCGAGTATGTGTTGTGAGTGCAGGAAGATCTGCCATATAGCTAGAGATGGCTGAGCACTAGTGGTGGCAATACCTTTTGGGGGTTAAATGGACCCTAAGCTATTCTACAATTGCTGCATGCTCGAACATTTTTCCTAGGCAGTTGTGCCCCAAAGAATTTTATGCCAGCACCGCTACGATAGTAGACGCCATAGGTTACAGGAAAGATGTTTGTAGTGACAAAGCAGGAGGTGTACGCTTCATCAACAGTTGTTAAAGATAATCTTCATTTTTTAATCACCCTGTGCATGTATTATTTGACTCAAAATCGACACATTCATTTACGTCGCAGCATTTTTTATTCACACCAGTAGGCAAGTCCAAGACCCTTGAAATTCACTTTGGCAGTGTCCACGCCAATTGGGAAGATTGTTATAATAGATTTGGTGTCCCCATGATGTATTGTATTAGCTAGGGATCGTAGATTTTATATAGATTTGATTCCACTTGATAAGCTAGAGTTCAATGTTATCTTTAGCATGGATTGGCTGGCTGCTCACCATTCTAGAATCAATTTTGTCTAGAAGACTGTGAGATTCATTGTTCTTGACTTTCTACCCTTTGAGTTCAATGGAATTGGAAGCAAGAGCATGATATCGATGATGTGGGTATTACATGCTGGGCGCTTGTTACGAAGTGACTATAGAGGACTCTTAGCCTTCATGGTTATGGTGGAGTTGAAGGGGGCAAGGGTTGGGAGCATTGCAGTTGTTCACAAGTTTCTGAACATATTTCTAGAGGAGTTGCCAAAGCTCGAGGCCAAAGAGAGATTGACATTACCATCAAGCTGGTTCCTAAGATAACACCAATTTCTAAGGCCTCCAATCAGACGATGCAATCAAAGATGAAGGAATTGAAGTCATAGCTATAGGAGCTATTGACTATGGGGAGTTCAAATACTATTTGTAAATAAGGAAGGTTCAGTGCGACTCTTTATTAACTTTTGAGAGTTGAAAAGGTTACTATAAAAAAGAAAGCACTCATTACCAAGAATCAATGACTTATTTGATCTAAGTATAGAGAGCGCATGTACTTTCAAAGATTAATTTGTGGTTAGGTTACCCCAATTGCGGATCAAGGATGCTAACACTACTAAAATTGCATTAAGATCAAAGTATGGACACTACGAGTTTGTAATTATTCCCTTTGAATTCATGAATGGCCCAACGGCATTCGTAAATATGATGAATCAGGTGTTCAAGATATTTATTGATCGATTCGTGATGGTATTTATTAATGACACTTGGTTTTCTCCGAGAGTTTCTCAAAAGTATGATGAGCATTTTAGGATTAGCTTAGGAAAGTTCAAGGAAGAGCACTTAAATGGAAAATTTAAAAAGTTCGGTGAGTTTTGGTCTTAAGAAATGTCATTCTTTGGCCACATTATTTTAGGAGAAGGGAGATTGGTAGTTCAAGCAAACATTAAGGCGGTCACTGGTTAGGCTAGACCGCCAATGCCAACAAAGGTGAATAGTTTCTTAGGCTTTACTAGCTATTACCAGAGGAATATTTGGGCAGCAAAAGACCTCTTAGGCTTTACTGGCCATTACTGTGGTTAGATCTGTTGAAGGACTACTACTGCAAGATTCAATATAAGCCTAAGAAGGCTAATGCCATGGCAGACTCTTTGAGTAGAAAGTCAGCAGGATGGATCACTCATCTAATGAGAAGTGGGTGGAGGAAGCTAGGGGATGTGGAGGATTGCTAGTTGCAGCTATAACAGAGAGATTCTCAAGTGATGATGTCATACTTTTGAGTAAATTCAATATTCATGGAGCATATCATAGATGGATAACCTAATGCATGTGGAGATCTTTAAAGTCTAGTCTTGTCAAGATCTCGAATCAAAGTAAATCTTACTAATAATTATGAATAATTTAAAACCTACAAAATTAAATTCTAAATATTTATAAAGTAATAACCAAACAAACCAAAAAATCCAAATGTGACCTGACATAACATCATTATTACCCAAAATGACAAAAGTAACAATATTAATCATCATAAGATCTCCCGGACCACTCATCCGAACAATTAACTAATCGTGACTTACTCCAAAAATATCGTAAAGAAAAAGTAACTGAAGACTCCCAAACAAAATCATCGAACCATAACAAACCAACGCCACAAAATTCAATTTAATTAAATAATCTGAACATTGTTACCTTGACAATACAATACACGGTCATCATTTTTCAGTTACCTTAAACAATACCAAAATACGTCTAATATAAATATAGTCCGAATACACAACTTATACTCACCAAAGATATATGAAACTTCAATCCAATTAGCATCCAAACTTCCTACAATATATTCGAAGCCCACTAATCTAAATGGATAAGAGCAATGAAAAACGTGAGTTAAAAACTCAGTAAATATCAATATATAATATAACAAACAAATACGTCCAAAATTAAAACGATGGTTGATAAACATATATAAATAGCATAAAACCACAATCCAAAGCCTGTCAACAAAAGTCCGAATATGGTCTTGTACTCAAAGGTATAATCCAAACTAAAGTCACAAGTTCCAATTATACGAGACCAACCGAATCCTAACCGTGGTCAAAGCCTCTAAATCTCAATTAAAGCTTCAAATTCCATTTGACACAAGTTAAATATATCGAAAATCTAAAATATATACAAATCGGAGAACTAAAAACCAAAAGGCTAATTTAAGAAAATGTTACATGTGCTTCAAATAACCTTAGACTATCTACATATTATCTCCTATAAATGAAATCGAATGTCACTTTCTTTTATCACCCATAAATAATATGTGACGACTCGAACCCAAAATATCAAATATAGTTTGGATCATTCATGCGGAAACCTCAAAATTTAAAATTATCCATAATATTCCATAATAACAATACAATTAAATTAAATTACTACCAAATTCATCAATACATTATATAATCATCCCGAAATAACAACTGCTAAGAATCACGGGTCGCAGCCCGAGTGAAAACTACTCAATTTTTGTCAATAACACATCTAGTTTATCTCCCACTAATAAATAATGTCTAACCTTCACAAATCGCTTAACCTGAAAGTCCTAGAGCAAAAGTAGGATCCCACGGTCTACACTATACAATTAACTCAATTTAGAGCCAAGAAAATACAATGGTGAGACAAAGCTCAGCAGGTGATAATAATCAAAAGCGTTAATAATAATAACAATCTCGAATATCAAACTATCAAGATCTCAATATAAATCTAACCATCTACTATATTCGAGAATAATTACAACACGTCGTAAATACGACTCTAAGCAAAATAGGTCACACTTGACCGACACATCTTAAATATAATAAGAGTACCAACAATCTAGCGAAAATCTCCTAGAATCCGACACCAAGAGATATGCAAGGATTCCCTAATCCGAATGTCAGCGTGAACGACCTGAACATCAACATCGATAAACAACATAGATTTCACCAAATTCGAATATCGTAAAATCTAACTCATGGATTCTACAGAATATAACTCATGGATTCAACCGAATCCCAAACTCATGAAATATCAACAATGATGAAATATCACAATGAATCTCCTTGGACCTTATTCGACTATAGTGAACCAAAGGCCGCGTATTTACGCCCCCAACAGCTGGGTAAATGCAACAAGATTATCCATGGTATCCAACTACCCCTACAGTCCTCCCAGAGGCTGTACCCGTAACCTGCCGATACCACCTCCGATACTCCTTGCCAATAATATCCCAAATATCATCTCCTACTATGGTCACTAGATTATAAGCATTCATCTCGACTCACTGTACGAAATAACAAGAATTTGATTATCAGCTCAAATTGAGGTCACCACTGTACAAGATAATAAGAATCTCCTTTGACATTATTCTGTCACCGTAAACCAAAGGTCAAGAATTTACGCCCCCAACGGCTAGGTAAGTGCAATGAGATTATCTATGGTATCCAACTACCCCTACAATCCTCCCAGAGGCTGTACCCATAGCATGCTGATACCATCCGTGATACCTCTCGCCAAATGATATCCCTGATATCATTTCTTACGATGGTCACATGACTATAAGTATCCCTCCACAATAAATATACCGCATTATCACCATGATACGAAAATCAGTATCAGATAAGTGTAGACCACGCTAAGGTATCGCAACCTCCCATTCGACCAAATACCTTAGTGTTTTCATACGTTTTCCTTAACCTTAACCGTAAGAAGCCAAACATCCAAATATTCATGCAATCGAACATAATGCAAAAGAAGCTTTACAAGTACAATGATAGACATGTCGTTCGGTGCTGACAATGACCGTACTCACACCATTAAATCCAACACAAATGAATTCATAACGGAACGATAAAAGGACATACTAGAACCAGGAATAACATATTTAGACCAATTTAAACATTTATCTAGTCTTCCATTTTTTTTGCTATACGAATCCTATAACGCAAACCATATATTACTCATCACCTGCAGACAATCATATTATTACCAAATCTAATTCATTCATCCCAAATTCATCTAATAATTTCTAACGAAACTGTATAATAACCTTAACCACGCTTTATCAATTTATATTCTAAAACATGCTCATACATATTTACCATCATATACAATGTACACACGCCCACAGATAGACGACGACGGCACACATAGACCCTGTACACACGTACACTCATACAATACGTA
>JAODPA010117806.1:0-18559 GCA_025585075.1 Nepenthes mirabilis
TATTATATTTAAATACAATATCCCAAAGGTCACATCGACGTCGTCGGCTAATCTTGAACTGGCCCGCTAGCAGGAGGTGGGAGCAATCTATGGGTTCTTCTTAATTACCAGTCCCGATCTCGGTGAACACCAAACATCTAAGTTGGCAAGGGTCAATCGGGGGTTTCCATCATCTCTAGCTATCTATTTATTGGTTATGCGGAATCGAATTTCGTTCTCAGATCCCTGATTCGTATCAAAATTATATTTGTAGTCATTGAAGAAGTTGTTCGAATCTATTCGTACTTTGTGATGATGTGTTTCGGCTAAATTTGAATGTTCTTGTTCAAAGTTAATCTTGTTTTGATTTGATTCTTGTTTGGTGGTTGAAAAGGTTTGGGTAATTTTGTTGGTGGGTTCTGGCATTTGGATGAGGCTGGTTCATTTGGATTGAATCAGCAAAGCTGAGGTTGCCGCGATGTTGGTGTTGAATCGAAGCGGCATCGATTTCATCAGCTGTTTTATACCGCTCTCCGAATGGCACCCGGTAGAATAACAAATCGTCTCAGGGCATAGGAGCCCTGTCAGTAACTCCTCCTTATATTAACCCAAAATCAGGTTCGCTCCAAAAACTTCATTTATTGTAGCGGTAGAATTCTTATTGTTGCCTCCAGCGCAGCCTTATGTTCTAGTTTACGTTATCTACCCAGACTAGTAGGTATGGAATTTGATAATTGATTGATCTATTGTAATGTGAGGTGATTATTTGGAACCGCAAGTAGAAACTATTGAAGTTTTGATTTTGTTTCTTTGCCATTCTGTTCAAATTGTTGCAGTGGCTTCTTAAAGGAGTTCACAGACCAGAAGCCGGGAAATAAAATTTGATTAGTGAGATAACTTTGAAAAATAGTAGAAATGGGTTGTTGTGGTTGCTTTGGATTCTCCAGAAGGCCCAGAAGGATGGCACAGCCCAGGACTGGCTTTGCTAGTCGTTTGTCTCAGGAAAATTTGTTAAATGAAGTTACAGAAGACGGCGACAATGGTTCATGTAATGGTAAAGATACTACCGAGGCTCATGGGGAAGATGGGAAGATGCCAAGCAGCTCCAAGTATTCAGAAGAGATTCTTTTGTTCAGAACCAAAAATGGATTGATCTGTAGGCAATATCCTATCAAGGAAACACACAAACTCGTACAATCCAAGGTAAACCCAAAAAAGGGATCTGTTATTTTACTCCTAACACATGCCTCATTGTCCATGGAAGAATAGTCAAAAAAGTTTACTACTATAAATTTTTATGGAGAATTGGAGAAGAGAGTGCAAATTTGTCATGATCCTAAAAAGATCACAGCCCTCAAAATTCTTGCTCAAAAAACACTCTTTGCATCAGCTGTTTATTTTCATAGGTTTTTCTCTATTTGGTTTTGTTATTCTTTTTAAAGTTTTACAGAGGTTTTTATGCATTATTTTAGATATCCAGACATAACATGATTCTCCGACCGACACAATCATATTGGCATCTGATTAACAGCATTTGTGAATGTTTTGATTAGTTTTTAAAAAATTACATTCGGTAACATGTGAAACTTTGTAAAACTAGGCAATCTGGTAACCTCCTGGCTCCGTGTGATTATACTTTTTTGGGTTCATATTTATCCGTTATAGCATCCCATCCTTCAATTTGTATGAGTTAACTGTCAAGGAAGAAGATGGCGTAGCTTGGAGCATTTGATCCGGGCCTGAGAAGTGGAATCTTGGAAGCTGTTCTTCTGGTAACTAAGTTGATATGCTATATATAGGTTGGCTTTTCATTCTCTGATACAAATTCAATCCAAGATAGGTTTCGAACATTGGTGACCAGAAGCTGAACGTTGGCTTTCCTCTATAGTTTCTCTCTAAGTCAATGATCAATGATATAAGTGGCTAATTTAATTCCTAAAAGAAACATCCAACCTGCTATTGTATTTTGAAACAAAATGTAGGGTAACTACAGACTAGAAAACTCCTCTTTAATCTTAAAATGAGATTATTGAAAAGGGATTTGCTTGTTTTCTGGGGCCAAAATAGGTTGCCCGTTGTGGCTCTGGAGGATTTAATATGTAAATGTTAGGTCTGGAGTGTTTTTATTTTATGCTTAAAAGTTTGAGGTCTGAAACTTGGAGTGCAAGGAATGTTGCAACTGAGTAAGAAATGGTAATTATGCTCTTCCTTGTGGTGCAAAATCATTAAAACACAAGGTGTACAAAAGCTCTAAGGGCCTAATGGAATTGATGCTCGTATTTATGAAACATGTATATAAAATGCTTTCATAATGGATTTTAAACTGTTCAAATTCATAATATAATGAGAAAGTCAAAAATAAATGCCACACAATTATCATTGACTCATTTCAAATAGTAACATAAATAGAGCAATTGATAAACATAGTAAATTAATTGGCAAACTCAGACTACAATTCTCAAGCTACTCTCAACAAAGACTAAATTTATAATCATCATTAAATAAAAGTTCATGTTCTTCCATTTGATTAGATTTATAAGCCCTTATCCCCTCTAAGTTAGCAACTTTCTAATCTACAAACTCTAATAGAGTGGCCCTAGATACACGTGTTGAGAAGGATGAAGCTTTCCCCCTCGATGAACATTCACAGTAATTCTCAATCTAGGCTAATTTACTTAAACAACTCTAGTGTTAGAATCTCATCATGTCTTAGAATCATCTTCAAATACGATTCAAGTGTATTTCAGCCTTTGTTTATATGCTGCAATCATCCATGGATTAACACTAAAACTAATGATAAAATATAGTGACCAATTCACAAAGAAACAATATCAATTTTAAGAACTTTACAAAGCCTCAAAGGCATGCTCCTCATGGTATGTGCCTTGCCTCTGTATTTTAAAGGCGCTAGGCCTTGCACCCATGGCCCAGGTGCTCTTTTAGCCACACTGTTGGATTGATCCAACATTTGTGAGTTTGAGTTTGGAAGAATAGGGGATTGCAAACTAGGATTTCACTGCGGAAACTTTGAGAAAATTAGGGATGGAAGTGTGGTTGTCAAGATAAATTGAGAAGTTGCCAGAGATTTTTTTTTGTTGTGTTATTGACATTGATTTTTTGTTGTGTATTCTACTGTGCTTTGAATCCACTGACAATAGCCATGAGATTCACATGATCAATTGTCATCAATGTATGAAACTTAAAAAAAAAAAAGAAAATCATACAAATTTTATATAAACTTTGTAGTCATTGCTTGTCGAAGGATCCAACTTCCTTTTCAAATGGAAACTATTCTAAAACCAATTTAAGGCTCATTTGTAGAGCAAAATAATGCAAGAACTGGATGTGATCAAAATTAGGCCCAACTTGAAATTCTATTAGCTATGATCAATGTAAATGGTCTTTATGGATGCATACTCGAACCTTTAGTCCCCATTATTTTTTGGCCCGGTATGGCCACAAAGTTGAATGACTTGCCAATAAAGTCTGCCTGGATTTTTTTTTTTTTTTTGTAAATATAATTTTTTATGTGACATAACAATATATTTAGAAAGTCATGGTTTTATGTAAATGATTTCCTCTCGGTAAATATCTATGTATTTATGCTTTTAGGTAAATGTTTTACACTAATATTAATTTTCGTGTTACAAATTTTGTAAATGTTTTTTTTTTTTTTTGTGTAAAAACTTGCTACGGCCTAGTTCAGTTTTTTGATGATGGATGGATACCAGAAGGGGTTTTTACCCAAGGCAATGGTTCAGCCCTCGAAACCTGGAAGAGGAATAAACATATGTAATGGTTATTGTATTGTCGTGTCCCTAAATAATTTGTTAATATAAGTGGGCTCTGGTGTCTATATGCGTATGTACTTGCATATTGAAAAATTTTTTTGTGGTGAAATGTCTCCTTATTTCCATCATTTTTTTTTTTGCGGTGATGATGTAATGACTCTTCATTTCATCTCTAGGATGGAAAAGGGAATAAGATGATTAATGAGTATGTCCGCGAATTTAAGATTGGTGCTGGAAGTTATGCAAAAGTGGTAAGTTAATGACCTGTATTGTTTTGTTTCAATCATGGCAATATGATTTGATATTTCTCTCTTCTGAGTATGTAGATGTAACAGGTTCTGTGCAGAAGCAGCATAGATGGAAAGCATTATGCAATTAAGGTAATTTCATATGGTTTTATTTGCATTCATCAGTTTCTTGCCGGCTTTATTTGGGGTTGCAGAATTTAATTTTTGCTGAAAATGGAATCTTCAAAACTTGCCAGTTCAATGGGGAGCACTAATTTTCTATGCAGGTTAGGTGACGATTTCCCTTTTCCTTTTCAAGACCATTAGAGAAGAATGGAATATTATAATTCTTTAGGAAAGAGGCAAATATTAAGTTCCACGACATTAACTATTTTTTCGGGTTCTTAGTATTATTGTATAATGAGGAAATTTTCTTATTATGCTCTTGTTGAAACTTTGGGAGAGAGGGAAGAAGAAAGATAACTGGGGAGATTTTCCCCCATTACATAGTTTTGAATCAATCTTATTCTCACTTTCTGCCTTGATCTTTCTTATGTCTATAAGTGGCCTTGATATAGATTTTGACCTTCTGCAAAGAGTGATGCAGAATTACCCACTTCAATTAATGAGCACCACTGCCCAAGAAGACTCAAACATAGTGGTGGATGCACAGCCTCAATCACAGATATCTATTTCCAGGACAAAGTAGATGATCTACTTCGTGAAAACGAGAAACTTTGACGTCGGTTGGAGGAATCATTAAGACAGCCTTCCACCTAGCCAATTCCCCAGCCCACCTCACCATTTATAATCTTAGAAGAAACACCGGATGAATTCGAGGTGGGCTATTCTAGCTTGAGTTCTTCACAACTGTCCCCATTACGTATTTTTAATCCAAACCCAACCACCCACAGTTAACGCCGCTCTTTTCTCCATGGAAACACAGCCATCCAGCTGAGCCTCGAAAAATGTCGTCCGTTTCAACATTCCCAATTTTGAGGGAAAGATGGATGTAAAAGCATATTGTGACCAGATTGCCACCCTTGAAGCATTCTTCGATAGGAAATAATTAACATAGGAAAGGAAGATTCGCTTTGTCACCACCAAACTCTGTGGACTGGCTCTATCCTGTTGGCAGCATTGCCAACTAAACCGAGACCGCCTAGAGCACCCACAAATAAGTACATGGACCAAAATGAAGATTAAATTGGAATAGAAGTTTCTTCCCCTAGATTATTCTTAAACCTTGCACCAGAATCTTCACCTCCTCAAGCAACATTCTGACCAAGATGTAGCCGGATACACAAAGGAGTTCTACAAGTATCTTTGTCGTGTCAATCTGCGCAAAAATGATGACCATTTGGTGTCCCAATATTTAAGTTGAATCAAACAATGCATCCACGACAAGCTCCTAATGCACTGCCTAGCTACACTTGAGGTAGCATATCAAATGGCGATTAAGGCCAAAATTAAACTTAAACAGGCAGCAAGATGAATGGGACGTGGAACAGAACTAACCAGCTTTTCAAACGACCAATTTAAGAAGTTGAGGCACCTTAAGTTCCCACCGGTTCCACCAATAGACATGGGACCCAAGAGGAGTGCTTCTGTTGCCAAAAGGAGGGGCATAGGGCATCCAATTGTCCTCGAAAGAACAACCAAGTTCTGTTCAACTTAGTCAAACAACAATCGGAAGGCCTGAGGCTCTTGTCCATTCCCTCCTTGACTTCTCTAAGTCTTCATGGTTGAATGCCAAAAGGAGGGGCATAGGGCGTCCATTTGTCCTCAAAAGAACAACCAAGTTTGGGTCAACTTAGTCAAACAACAATCGGAAGGCCTGAGGCTCTTGTCCATTCCCTCCTTGACTTCTCTAAGTCTTCATGGTTGAATGTGATGCCTCCCATATTTGCATTGGCACCGACCTTTGCCAGTGGGACCGACTAGTATCCTGTTTCAGTGAAAAACTAAATGATGCCAAAGGGTGTCGCTTCACTTATGATTTGGAATTTTATGCTATCATACAATTTCTTTGATTGTAGAGGTGCCTCCTAGTCAATAGAGAATTTGTTATACTCCCCGATCATTGGGCTTTTTGATTCCTCCATTCTCAAAAGAAACTTTATTCCCGATGTGCTAAATGGGTCTACTTCCTCCAAGAGTATACTTTTGTTCTCAAACATACATTTGGAGTTACAAAGAAAGTTGCTGATGCCCTCGGCCGCAAGGTGTACCTCCTTTGTACTTTATGATATGGAGTGGTGGTTCGCTTTTCTTCCTGAACATTACTATATCGATACATGCTTTGGGAGAATTATAGCAAGCAGTTCCCTAGATACAACCTTCACTAAAATTGATGGCTATCTCTTCAGGGGAAATCGACTTTGTGTTCCCTACAGCTTCCACCGCTTGTGCATCACTGAAGAAATCCACAGTGCAGGTCTTGGGGGGCACTTTGGCCTAGACCACACCCTCATCCTCGTCCAGGAACGTTATTTTTGGCCCTGCATAAACAAGGATGTCTTTTGATTCATAATACAGCGAATGGTTTGTCAAGATGCAAAAGGGGGACGGCAAAATCACGGGCTGTGTGTGCCACTTCCCTTCATGTAAAGCCTGTGGAAGGACCTCAGCATGGATTTTGTCTTGGGGCTTTCCAAACTGAGCTGATTCTCCATATGTGTTTTTGTGGACCATTTCTCCAAAATGGTCCATTTCTTAACTTGCTTGCTCTCCACCGATGCCTCTCAAGTGGCACTACTATTTTCCCAAGAAGCTATCCAATTACATGGTGTACCAAGGATAATCACCTCGGATTGAGATATGAGGTTTATTAGTCATTTTTTGCGCACGTTATGGGGACTTATGGGGAAATTATAGTCATAAACCAATCCCTTCCCAACCAATTCCGCATTCTCGTTTGACACAATTCTAAGTCCTAGGATGCTGTCATTGCTCAAACAGAGTTTGCATTTAATTCATCCTGTAACAGATCAACCAGGTTGTCCCCATTTGAAGACATTTATGGAAAAAACCTGAGGCACATTCTCGATGGCACCTCTCTCCCAAACATGCAGCATATATGGAGGCAGAGGAATTAGCCGACCACCTTCAACAAATTCATACACAAGTTTGGGATAATCTAGAAAAGGCTAACTCAAGCTATAAACACACAACTGATATCCACAACAAGCAGGTCAAATTCAACGAACGAGATTTCGTCATTGGTCCACCTTCACAAGGATCTTCAGGACCAAAAGTTTGGTCCTTGTCAAATTTTGAAGAAAATCAACTCAAATTCTTACCAAATTCAACTTCCCATCAACTTGGGTATTAGTCATACTTTTAATGTAGCCAACCTAGGCACCTACCGTGCCCCCCTCCCATAAACATAATTAAATCCGAAAACAACACGACTCCTGATGTTATCATACTCGACTCCCACACCATCACCACCTGCCACAGCAGCTGCACCCATCACTTGATCAGATTGAAAGACGCACGTGCAATTGAAGACCACTAGATTAATGATGCCAAACTACAATGCCTGCAAACCAGATCATTAGGCACCTGGACCAATGACAACTCAAGGAAGAGTTTCCACGAATAGGGGGATGATGATGCGGATTACCCACTCCAATTATTGAGCACCACTACCGAAGAAGAGCATGCTTCCTTGCTATCTATAATAGATGCCCCATCTCCCAGGATGACTATTCTTTGCCTGAGGACAACTGCCCCATTTTCCAAGATCTTCACTCTCCTTGGAGCCACGCACCAGGGAAACTCCCATCCAAAATCGCTTAATGATGCAGCTACCTAGGATGATATGTTTTAACTTATTTAAAGGATGTAATCACATTCAGCAGAGTGGCTTGAGTTCAGACTAAACAAATCAGACTAAACAAATCATATGGGTCTTCTTCTTAATCAAATAGTAATAAGTCTTCTTGTTGATAAGTGATTTCCAACCCTTAGGTGAGTGATTCCCTGAATCACTTGTAAATGGTGTGTGATTTTCTTTGTAGGGCAAGTGATTCCCCACTTTTGTCCTTATGCTTTTCAGTTATCAATTTTAATACAAACCTCAGTTTATTTTCAAATACGTGTCCACATCATAAAGGTTGGGCTGTGAAAGTGATGTGAGTGACCAGATATTTGGCTGAGTTTTTCAGCACCTCAAGTTATTTGAAACTTTAGTCCTCGGATAATATATGTATACATAACATGTATGTTTAGTATGTCTATAGGTATTATTAAGGTTAAATATGGCATCCTAGCAAATGAACTCAATTTGCATCCCTGTTGAATATATTTGCTTTGGCTATGCTGTAAATTCATTGAATGGAAATAAAGTACCGGGGCTCGCATTTATACTTTTTTTTCCTAGCACTGGAAGCACCATGATAGTGCAAGAGGCTATCACGTATCTTTTTTGAAATTTCCATTCTCCAGTCAGGTTCTTTGTTCTTTCGGTGCGTCAATTTTGAATAGGGCAAATACAAAGAATATCATATTTTCCTGCCTATTTGTTTGAAGTACAGGAAACTGGGCTTGTATGCAAATTATTTATGGAAAAGGCATAGGATCACGTGGATTGGAATTTCTTGTTCTTCCTGATGGAGGAAATGAGATTTGGTGGTAAATGGGTCTTTTTGTCTTATTTCTTTAGCTAGATTTTTGGCAATATCCAATTGATGATTCTTTCCATTTAGCGCATTGCTTGGATGGCATACCCCTTTTTTCCATGTAACAGTGGAGGTAGTGACTTGTACAGCACAGAAAGCAGTGGATGGTGTCTTAATTTGTGGCTTTAACGTGGATGGAGATGAATGGGCTGGACGGCACAATTATGCATTTGCTATTTGTGGATGATACAATCATCTTCGGTCATGTTAATGGGAGTTGTTTATCCAAGATGTGTGGTACTTTTGAGGCTTGCTTGGGATTGAACGTAAACTTGGTGTGATATGAGTAAAAAGGGCATTTTTTCTATAAAATATCTAGGACTTCCTTTAGAGGCAAAGTTTGAGGGTGTTTTGGCTTGAGATTTGGTGTTGCAAAGCTTGAGAAGAGATTAAAATCGAGGTGAAAAGAATGTTTTTCTATTGGAGGAGACTTACTCTTATCAAGAGTACTTTGGCTTCTTTGCCTGCATACACTATTTCTCTTATTCCATTCCGCCCACTTGATGAGCAAGCCTAAAAACCGCATGAAGCATTTCCTTTGGTAGGTTTTGGCAAATTGATGGTACATTCATATTTCATTTAGTTGGTCAGCAGATCACTAAAGAGTTCATTGGAGAGTGTTGTTGCGATTGTTGCGGAGATAGGGAGCCAAAAACATTTTGGTTTTAATAAAACTTCATTGGAAACATGGATTTGAAGGTTTATGAATGAGAGAGTTAGACTTTTGGGGGTAGTTCAAGTGGTTCAGGGGGGTGATAAGTTTTGTTGATTCTCATTTCCATCCCAATGAAGTTGTGGAGTCAGTTTGTGGAAATGTATTCAGGCTAAAATGCGGGTGCTATTTGAATCATACATGCCTTTGTGGCTGGTCTGTGGATCTCAATTGGATTTTTTGTTGACCAATGGATGATACTCCTTAAAGAGAGAATATTTCCAATTTTATTTACTGTTGATTGGGAGAAGGGGGCAACCATAGGTCCATAGCAATTACTATGAAGGGGTCAGCGTGGCAGTTGTCTGAACAGATTTGAGGCATGATGGGGTGGCTGTTCAATTGTTGGATTAACTGTTACTTTTAAATTTTATTAACATTCAATATGATGCAACAAATGAAAGTGAGGTGGAGATAATTTCCCCTAATTATGAGCTTCTGGTCTTGTAAGATGAGGGAATGACACTAAAGGTGGTTTGGATATTTAAAAGGTAGGTTGAAGGAAGCACATGTGAGGAAATGTAAGTTAGTTGTAGTTAGAAGAAAGAAAGAAAGAGTTAGACCTAGAAAAATATGAGGTAACATAATAAAAATAATTTAAAATTACTTAAACTCTTGGAAGATTTTGCACTTAATTGATTGGAATGGAAAATGGGTTTATATAGCCGACCACATAGTGGAACTTAAGTTTTTATTGTTGTATAAGATTCTGTTGTTAAGGTCTGATAGGAAGCATTTTCCTGTAGAGCTGATCTGGAAGTTCGCTGCACCACCTAAACTCTTCCCTCTGATGTTAGAAGCTGCATTAGATCGATGCTTAAATTTAAGTTACTTGCAAAATCGAGGTCTATCAATGAAAATGAATACTTCTTATGTACAGAGCAGATGGAGACAGATCTACATGTTTTTTTGGTTTGCGGTCTTTCATACAAAAGGTTGGATGCATCATTTGCTGTAATTGGAGTTACTTGGGTACAGGAAGTGATAGTTTGAGATAAGCTGCAAGCATAACAATTGTTTTTCAGATTTAGGAAACACTGACATTAGGAGATTAGTTCCTTTGGCACTTCGGCTATTTTCTAGGTGCTTTTGACAGAGAAACTGCTGTAGCTTTCAAATGTGTCAAGTGATTGGATGTTACAGCTAAGGGTGTTATTCTAGTTGACAATTAAATCAATACAGATCTTATACTTCTTGTCGGGAGGGCATTATTCTGGTTCAATGTCTAGTTGACTATTTTTTGTATAATGTTTAATGCTGTGTTTTCTTCTTTTTGCTTTTTATGGCGCTTGCAAGCATTTTTGGTGATGGCACATTGATAGTTTGTTCAATGAAACTCATCAAACTGAAATAATCCAAGGGTGAGTCTGGTGTAACGATTGATCTATTATGACTAAGAAATCTTGAATTCAAACCCAAAATAACCTTTTTGCAATACAAAGGTAAGGTTTTGGAACCCTTCTCATGTGTTATTCATGGTTTTACTGTATCCTTAATTTGAATATGGTTATATTCTTCGGGTACACCTTTAAGAAAAGGAGGTATTCTACTGCATTTGAAAATAACTAGTTACATTGACATGGGCAAGGCTAACTAGTAATAAAAGACCTCTTTACAGACACATATTGATATAGAAATAAACTAAAAGCAGGTCTGGTGTAAGTAGCGAATACTACATCCACTCCTTTAATTGAAGAATCAACAACATTTAATTAAGCTCTAAAAGGACTGATTGCGTCCTTGTGATACGAGAGTCTCATGCACTATGCTATCCTCTTTTAGAATCAAACCCACCGCATGTTCAACAAAACAACATATGCAAACTGGAGGTTTATTTTGTTCTTGTATGTTTCCAATACTTTATCCATAGGCCTTTCACAAGTCTTATTTGCTAAGGCAACGTGTTGCACCTTCAGAGACTGCTATGGCTGATGTTCTTCGGGAGGTATGTTCACTATTAGGATAATTTGTAGTTACTTTGGTGTTTCATGGAGTTACTTATGCTCTCTCAGCTTACATATTTGATGAATACAGCATGAGAATCAGGACACCACTAAGGGAGACATCATATATATATTGTGTGATGGGTATGATAGTTCTTTCCCATTGTCCGTTTAGCCACCTTTATTCGATGAGAATCTAAGGCTCAGTTTGAGTAAGCTTTACTCCCACCGAACTTGCGTTTTTTTTCTCTTTATTTATTTTCTTTCAGTACTTTTTTCCTTTATTGCCCTTACATCTTCTGTCTTTATTTTGCCAACTAATTAAAAATGTAATTTTACAAACATCAACATCCTCATCAGACTCATTTGCCAACAACCAACAACCAACAACCTTAACAATGACAGATATTGGGAGCTATTGAATGAATCACTCAACTCCCCATCGCCCTTCTCAAAAAGATTGACACTTCACTTGACTTTGGGGTGATGATATGACTAAAAATGCATACTATAACCAAACATCCAATTCCTCAGATATATTTCCCCAACCACTTACCAAAGAAGAATGTTATATTTATTAACAACAATGGCATTTTACTTGAATTCAGAATTTCATGAAATGAAGGCAGGCCATTTTATTTCCTGATTGTGCATATGAAAATCTCTGGGCTACCCGTACCAACCATGGGGAGGGTACCTCTTATGAAGAGCACATCTGTCTCCATTTCTCTCCCTCTATCTATCACTTTATCTATCCTTCCATCTATGATCCTCCAATCTTTGCATATGAGAAAAAGATACTTTTCATTGATATTATTCTTGGCCTTATTTGTTCTCGAAAGAAAGGAACACCAATTTTTTTTAGCAAAGAAGTGCCAATACAATGCATAGAGCTTGTCTTTTTTTGCACACCTTGTAGATGTGGAATCTAGTTGATCTTGGAGATTGCTACTCGCATTTTATTTTCTTTTTCTTTTAAAATTTACTTTAACCTCAAAGGATGTTGATCTAAACTAAACGGAATAGCAAAAGCACAGTCATATTGATGACCTTAGTTAGTATGACCTAAAGCTTTGTTGTTTCTTTCTGGGTGCAAGAAGTTTTACTATGAAATGGTTGTCATTTCTGCTCTTTTTTATTGTTGGTGGGATTATGTTGTGTCTAGTCTCACAATTAGTCTCCATCCCTTTGATGCCTTCATTTTAAAATTCATTTATTTTATTTATGCATTGCAAAGGATGCCTAACGTTGTATTGGATGCTTGATGTATTTGTGAAGGAGTATTATATTAGATGTAAAATTGGAGAAATTTGATACATGGCCACCAAACTTGGCCAAGAAACTCTTTAAACAACCATTAGATTTGGAACTATTAAAAATTTAAAGAAAAAACAATCCTTGACAAGGCAGACTGGAAAAAGTATGTGGAAAACTTTTGCAAACTCACTTACCTTTGCTTTTTTGGGGATAGTGGAAAGGTATGCTCATGCTTTTAATTTTGATCTTGTCAAATTTGGTATTCTATCATATGTCAGAACTAGCCATTCATTAAAACTTTTTTGTTGTTTAAGTGAAATAATGAATCTGAGAGAAATGTCTATTAAAAGAAGAGAAGAAAAATATCTATAAAGGATCGCATTTACTAACAATTGCCAGGTTTACCAGATTAGGGTATGCTGGTTTCGTTACATTGTCGTTCTTCAACATGGCTGCCATCCATTTTGTGAATCAATTGCAGAAGATTGCTGCTCTTATAATCTTGAGGTTTGAAAGTTTTAATGCTTGCCTTGCAGGTTCAGATAATGAAAATGCTCAGTCATCCGAATATTGTCAATCTCATTGAGGTGATCGATGACGCAAACACAGATCACTTCTATATGGGTATTTATTGCCATTGCCACTTCCTGTTTTGTTTCTCACCCTTTTCTTCTGTTTATTATTTAAAAAATTGCTGAGGCCTTATAATCACAAATAAAATTATTTTATTCAGTTCTGGAGTACGTGGAGGAAAAATGGGATTGTGAGGGTTCTGGTCCACCAGGTGGCTTA
Organism: Nepenthes mirabilis; assembly: GCA_025585075.1. NCBI lineage: Eukaryota > Viridiplantae > Streptophyta > Magnoliopsida > Caryophyllales > Nepenthaceae > Nepenthes > Nepenthes mirabilis. The sequence continues at coordinate 13,387 of JAODPA010117806.1, forward strand.
GGAGAAGATACTGCAAGAAAATATTTACGAGATATTGTTTCTGGGCTGATGTATCTTCATGCGCATGTAAAACCCCTTTAATTGTGTTTTTGGTCTTATTGCTCTTTAGTCTTTACTTTAGATCCATACAATGTTTCTCTTGTTTAGGTCAATTCAAAAGAGGGGTGAAAACTAAGACAAAAGGAGGAAAGAGGAAATGGAACATCTGTTTTTTAGTACTTGTCCAAAAAAGCATGGTGCCTCAAACTGTGCGATTATGTTACTGGACAAACCACGAACAAGATCTGTTTTTCAATTCCTTGGTGAAAGTTGCTGTATCTTACTGGTTGTGTAAAGATGGCTGTCCACATAGGGAATTTTTTTGTTATCAAGCCTTGTTGTCCTTACCACATTGATATCTATATTGCCAGCTGGCACATGGTTTCCGTGTGCTACTGGAAGTTAGCTCGCATTGGGAACAACTATTCTTAAAGCATAATAAATACTTTCAGTGCACATTTTCCTGTGCTAGTGTGTCTATATTATGCCTTCTATAAGTTGAATGGATAAACCCTGTGCTCTTAATTGTATATGGAGGAGTGCTATGGGAAAGATAAAATTTTGGAGTGTCTATTGCAAGTGGGACAATAGGCTCAAAGACTTCTCTCTGTGAGATATCCTATGGTTGTCTTTGAAGTTTGAATTTCCATATTTAAACAAGTAGCATATGTATTGTGATGCTTTTTTCTTGTCATCTAAAATTTGAGAATATGACTGGTAATAGGGGTTGCTTGATTGTGAAATAATGGAATCCACGAATCTTTTATGTGCCCACTGCATTAACATTTAGGATCACATTAGACACAGCATGTGGGTGTGACTGCTTGATGTGTTAGTATGTGTGTGTTATGGCCCTATGCCATAGAGAGCTCGTTTTGGAGACTATGGATATGGAAACTCTGCACCCTGCAGTGATGTACTCACTTTTATATTGTCTCTTGGAAAGCTAAATAATTCATCTGTACAAGTTTTCACTTGTCTAGATCTTTTTGGAAAGTACCAAAAACCTGTCATAAATGTCTTTTGCACCTGGTCATACATGTTATAAATAATGTTCAAACATAATGAAGAATGTTCGAACATACATTTTTTTCTTAAATCACAATGTATATTTCACATGAAGTGGTATATGAATTAACCAGCACTGGTCTTTGTGTGAGTAGGTGCATTTCCTTAGTGAAACATGCATTTACAACCATGCAAAAGCTCTATGTACTGAACTTTATAGCTATGGTTGATTATATTCTTAGGAGCAAAGATATACATGAACACTGGTATTACAGAAACGTAAAGTGTTGTTATGGATATGATGATTTGCTTATGTCATAGGATCTTGATAAACTTCAGCAATTGACTGCGTAGGAAATATGTTATTAGTTCAATTTGGACTGGGGATTATTGTGATGGCTGAGATTATGTTTTGTATTATCTGTCTTTTTTTTTTCTCCATATATGTGGTTGCCAGCATTTGTTAAATTCTGTATTGTTGCTCTCCTTAAAATGGCAGAACGTAGTTCATATGGATATAAAACCCCAAAATCTTTTGGTTTCACACAATGGTACTGTGAAGATTGCAGATTTCAGCGTGAGCCAAGTATTTGAGGTATTATTCCTGTTTATGAGTTTAATTAATTATATTTTTGTGGGTTCTAAGTTCTAATGGCTTTTTGAAAAAGGGGGGGGGGTGTATTTGTACCTTATGGGAAGTTCATTCATGTTGCTCTCTCTTTTTTTCCCTTATTAAATTCCAAACATAAAATCTATAGTACCGAAACAATTTGTGTGTGTCATCTTGCATTCTGTACATTATTGATTAAGTGGCATCCTTCCAGCATATGACCCGCGCCCATTAACCCAACAATTAATCCTACCTACGATTTTGTTTGTCTCAAACCAAAACTTGCCCCTCTCAGCTTTTAGCTTTTTTGCTGCCAAAGAACAGCTGAACAAATCACCGGCGATGTATACTTCATATAGCCCTTCTGAGAGTACATTGGCTTGGACATCAGCTTTGACTCCCCAAAAAACACTCCTTTAGAGGTATTAACAGAACGGCCAGATGTCTTGTGAAGCACAATAAAGATGAATTAATCCCGAATTTCACAACTTGGATGGAAGTTGAAATTGGATTATCCTTGTGGATATGCATCCCCCTTCATAAATAATCCGTCAATCACAGAAAAGTAAGGGTTGGATCACCGTATTCTTAATCCCTTTATTACCAAGAAAGAATTCTTGCATTAAGTATTTGAAGACCATGGGAAAAGATGCTGGCATATACCAGATCGGTTAGAAAACACCACAACCAATGTTCAACATTTTGCACCACTACATTCGCCTTCATCCGGTGCCATCATAACACACACCATGTCTACAATCATCTCACATCTCATCAGCCACAAAGACAAAGTTGAGTATCCCAAGTCAGATAGATGCAAAGAAACAAAGAGGGAGGCCCATCAAAATTCAACTAAGAAAAATCAAAACTGATTCAAAGACCTAAGAAATATACTTGCTACTATGTGGAGGTGGAAAATCAATGTCGGAATAACATTAACAAGAAACTGATCAAGGACACAATAAGATCACTGGAGTCCAAATGTCTGAAATTGTTGGTGGCGACAAATAGGCACATAATATATATGATAGGCACACAATTTCCCTTTTTTAGATGGTTTTAGTCTAAGATCTGGCCACGGGGTTTGAAGTTTGATTGCTTTTGATAGTCTTTGTTTCATGGCTTGATTTGCTTTGAAGTCTAAATGGAAGGAGTTAGTTGTGGTGATGACGGAGGTGAGATAGCCATGGGGGGAAATTGAGAGGAAAAGGTCGGCCGGGGATGGTGGAAGTGTGCTGATGGTGGACTGGGGATGGGAGATCAATCAAAGCCATTCTATTTACTATTTCCTTATTTTATTCATATATTTAATTGATTGGATAATCAATTTACTCTTTTAATAATTGAATATATAAATTTCCCTGTACATTGAAACACCATATCCTTTAGAAACGTTGGTTCGGTATGTGCTTTTCATGTGATCTGAATCAATCTCAAAGCATGTTTGGTTCATTTCCTAAATGTCTTTTTGGGTTTTATCATAACCAAAGCAATCAGCAGAGTTAGGTGTTCTTAGGCAAAACATGGAGGGGGTTTCACAAATTTATAACTCGCCTTTTTACCAATGTTTTCATATATGACAAATAATGTGACATTCTTCAGTTTTCGAAGAATTTTCTTAATGTCTCTTGACATGAAATCTGAATGGTATGTTGAGCCTAGGTTTTCTGTGGTTGATCCCTTGAATCAAAGCACATTCTCAATATGTCATATCACTGAGATCAGTGACAATTCTTGTTTGTTTTCTTTTTTCCCTTCTTTGAAATTGTTTACACCTGCAGGGCGATAATGATGAGTTACGCCGTTCACCTGGGACACCTGTTATAACTGCTCCAGAGTGCTGCCTAGGTTAGGGGCCATCTGTGACTGAGCCTACTAAAAAATTGTAGATACCCTGAAATCAATTAAGCATGTATCCCTCCTTGATCGACAGGTCTAACCTATCGCGGCAAGGCTGCTGACACATGGGCAGTTGGTGTGACCCTTTACTGTATGGTGACTGGAAAGTTCCCTTTCATTGGAGAGACACTGCAAGAGACTTATGACAAGGTCAGAATCGGATGTTTGCTTTATACTCATACTATTTTCTACTTATTTGCTTGTGCCCTAATGGAGGCTTTTTGTTGGGCAGATTGTTAATGACTCATTGCATCTCCCAGATGATATCGACTTGCAGCTCAAGAACTTGATAGAAGGACTACTTTGTAAAGGTTTATCAGATGTCTATTCCTTTTACCAATTTCTTTTATCCTGCCAAACATAGTAGTCTGCTTGAGTTGTTTTATCTCAAGCTTCTCAGCTTGCATTTTTATTTCTACTTAATTGACTGCTGAAATTGAACAAGTTGGAACTAAAATGGGCTGATATTCTTCAAAAAAATGCACACGCAAGATGTTTGGTTTTATCCTGAATCTGCTTTGTCTTGAACATGATTCTTGTTGCATCCTGTAATTGTCGGAATTAGTTTCACTGAGCAGAGCAAGTAACATGTTCTGAGACTAGTGGATTTTGAACCCATTTGTTGAGGGAGAGAATACAACAATCAACAAAGCCTAAAGTTTTACTAAGTGGGATTATCTATATAAATCCGTTTATTCTTTTCACTTGATGTAATATAATATTCTCCAAAAGTTAAAGTAATTTTAAATTATTTTTTACTAAATTTAAGTTTTTTGTAGGTTTACATCTTTCTTTTCTCCAACCACATTATCTATCTTTCCTCATAGTTGACTTATTTCACCTATGGGGGGGGGGGAAGTAGTCCAATAAGTAGTTCTAGACAAAGGACTACTAATAGAACCCAAATATGCAGCTGAAAATGTAGAACTAAACGGCCATCATTTCCATTTTAAGCCGTCTCGTTGCCATTCTCGTAGTATCCCCTGCTAACCATAATAATCATCATGTGTTGCAGACTTGAAGCAGAGGCTGACATTACCAGCTGTTGCAGAGCACCCTTGGGTTGTCAGTAAAGAAGGGCCGCTTCCTAAATTCGTGTGCTGGTGCAAGAGAAATAGCTTCCGTGGGAACGAACCTGAGGGGAGCAAAGAGAGCTCTCAAATGAACCTCCCTGACCCAGTAGTTATCTAGTCTGGTCTCTGTTTTGTTGATTGTCCCCTTTCTGTAATTCACTCAGTTTGCAGTAGGGCGACTTGAGAATTTTCAGGGTTCTAACATTAGTCATGGAAGAGTGAAAGAACACATTACGAATGACGGAACAGTAAGTTTGGTATGGAAGTAAGTTTTCTGTGGACATAGCATTTGTGTTTTCCTTTCATAATCTAGTGTCTGTGATTATAAGCCTTGGAGGCCACCGGCTGTGATTTGTTGGGTGTGACTGCTGAAAAGGTGGCATTGGCATGCAATTTGCAAAATGGTCTTCCCGCAATCTAAGAAAGACATTCATTTTTCCTATTTAGTGGAACAATCCGAATACCATCTCTATGACAATATGATTGATTGGTGGGTAGAGAATTGAGTATGATGGAAGTTTGTTTTATTATTCAAGGAGGAACA
>JAODPA010117807.1:0-37535 GCA_025585075.1 Nepenthes mirabilis
AATATTAATGGCAATATTTATGGTGATGAAAAAAATATATTTTAGTGGCAAAATTATTTTTTATCATTATAGAATCTTACTTGATGGTGAAATATTTTTGTCGCTAAAGAAACCTTTTAGTGACAAAATAATCAATTCATCAATAAAGTAATTAATGACCGACTTTTAATAATAATTTAGTGACAAATTCATATGTGGTCACTAAATTTTTTAGTAACAAATTCGAAACTAGTAGTGACAAAATATTTTGTGATTAAAAATAAAAATTGTTTTAGTAATATGAAAATACTATACACCTAGATCCTCTACCTGCATGGTTCTCAGCAAATACTTGATCTTTGGCTAGTTCTTTGATCCTGCATTACTCTAGAGTCAATAAAATATAAGGATGAACAAAAAACTCAATAAGTAAGAATATCAACAAAATAGTAAATAATAAATATATCGAATAATAATATAAGGATAAACAAGAGTAACATCAATCTTATGAGTTCACTGTACTCTACCCGAGACTTTACGACATGTTGTAAATACGACTTAAGATTATAATAAGAATCGACCATTAAGGATTACCTAGAACCCAAAATATCATGAATAACATCAAGATCCTCAGAATCTGGTTGCCAATTGTTAAAATATATCAATATCAAAGCTTCCATTAGCAGCAATGCAGATGCAGCAATCAAAGCAACTGCACCAGTAGCAGATTAAGAAATGAGCAAATGCATCAGAAGCCATTTTATAGTTTCCTTTTTTTTTTTGGGTAAGTAATTGAGTTTTATAAATGAAAAATAAGAAAGTACAGGATCAATATTCTATCTCTAAGTGTTTTACCAACTTGAATGTAGAACAAAGACGTTGGAGTATACCCCGAGCACCATGAAAGAATATCACGAAGCCTAAGTAAAGTAACTAACAAAGGAAAACAGAGATGAGTGCTCCGGAAGCCATTTAAGAAAACCGGTCATAGTGTAGACAAAATCTTCCAAATTGCCCAGCATGCCTGCTGGTCCTGCTAAGAAAGCATCCACTCCAGCCAAGAGAGCAGCCCGATCAATCAGCCAACCAAACCAACAAGTTGCCACCTAAGCATTGTATAGTTCCCGTGCTTTGGCAAAATACTACAGCTTAGAAATAGATTACTTCAGCTGTAGTATTTCGCTGATATGCTGCTGCTGTGATAAGCAGCTTGTATAAAGCCATGGATAATGAATCAGCAGATGTATCAGTTCAGAGGCATATCCATTATTACCTGCAGTTTGTCACAGCAAAGCAAAGATGCATCAGCAAAGATGACAGAATGACACAGCAAAGCAACAGAAGCTTCTGTCATCTATTCATTATAAAAGCAATGAATCAGCAACTGTATAATCTGTTTCCTCATCACAGCGTTACTTCAACGCACGTACAACAATTCTGTCATAGTAATTCTGTCATATTATTCGATCTTCATCAGTAATCCAAGCCATACATAACTACAACATTTGATCGGTCCATTCCAACACGTCTTGGATCAATTACAGTTGATTGGATACTCAAGTGAAGCCACGGATCAGCATTAAGAAGTACACTTAATGTTTTCATTGTCTCAACCTCAAGAGCAAATTTTATTTTAGTAGTAATATATATTTATGTTTTCTCTTCTTGTAAGGCTAAGATTAGCCTAAATAGAAAATAATTTAATGGTTGTAATTAGTTTGTAACAATTATATAAGTAGTTGATTTACTCATTGTAAAATCAAGTTCCTAATTTAAATAAAATTACACAATCATTATTTACATGATACTTTATTATGCTCTCTGTTTTGTTCCTCTATTTCAAGTTCACCTGCCCATATACAGATTATATACAGGAGCCTCACGCTCTCTGTACTTAGTTTACTCGTGCATTGTGTTACTGCTATTCATTTATCTACATGTACAAGCAGCAGCATCTATACTGGATTATTACAAGTATCATGTTCAGGTTTTCATGATAGGAATTTTATTATTTTGGGTCATCTCTTCTACACGCTTCTGCACATATGTTTCAGATTTGAGATCTCTCAAATTTGTTTTACTAATGAAATTACAGGTTTCATCGAGCTTATTTCAATAGGAGTTACAACAATATGAGGTATTATGAATAATTTTTATTAATCTTACTTTGAACTGTAAACTAAAGACCACATATTTCTACCTCAACGGCTAGTGCAATAACACGAGATAACCGACACAAGCAAATTTGGTATGCAACAATTCCATTTGCCTAATCTAGGTATAGGAGTTGTTTCCTCGGATTCCCTTTGCCCAATTCAGGGTATAGGAATCAATAATCATCCCAATAATTTTCTCCACCCAATTTGGGTATATGAATTGCTCACTTAGTTTTTTTTTTTTCACTCAATCTAAGTATAGGAATTAACACTTATTCCCTTAATTCCTTTCGCCTAATTTGGGTATAGAAATTACTCACTCATATTCTCTTTATCCAATTTAGGTATAGAAATCAACACTCAACTTGATAAATCTTGACGTCCAATCTTAGTATAGAAATTGCCCACTCAAATTAATTTTGCTCAATTGAGCATAGGAATTAATACTCATGTAAGCCAATATTCGGTGTCTTTTGTCGGGATATCTTTCAATATCACATTATATAATAGTTATATGACTATAAACATTTTTTAAAGAAATAAATCTCAATTCACCAAGATATGAGTTAGATATCAAATAACCATAGATTACACCACAGTTTTACAAGTTTTATAATGCTTGATACCGTATCATTTTCATTGGTCCTTTTTACCAACTTATAAAAATTAAAGGCAACGCATGCGTCCAAGGATTATGTAAAGAAGGTTATTATTGATAACAAATATGAGACAACTTTACAAGTACATTAAATACTCACTACATTGCTCCCTAACTGGCCCACTACTACTCTAAGCTTGGGACATAACATTAGATTAGTCACCATACCATATACCCATAAATCTAGGCTGAATCAACACTTTGATCTTTTGGGGTCCAAATGCCCCATTGCATGCTGCTCTCATGTTAGAATATAAACTCTACCTTGGAGTTTACTCGTCATTTTAACCCACATTCTAAGCCACTGAGGCCGTAAAATGATCAAATGCCTCCTACCGAACCTCTAACCTATAGATTCTCCAAAACTCGAATATACCTCAAAATGAGTTTGATGTTAGAATTCCACCTCACACACTGGCCAAAATGCGACCTCTTAGCCTTATGAAATAACACCATCTTCACATGAGATTTAATATCTAAGTCCTCAAGCCCACCCAAATATGTCTACTGAGATGTATTTTCAAGAGCATGTAACCAAGCCTATAAATCTACCGATCTACTTTGAGCCTATTCTGAGTGTTCAAATGTGGGTCATAAGCTAGCTGCATGCCAAATTAAACCTTCCATAAATACAACAATTTATAAATGATAAGTAGTAAAATAATAATATTAGAAGGTTTCCATCCTAAAATTTTCAGTAGCCAGGTCTATAATAATATATGAACCAAAAAATTAGAAATAACCAATACTCATGCCAGAAATACCTGAATTTGGCTATCAGCATTGTAATGTTTGAACGTTGTTCATATGCTGGCGAACTCATAGTGCAACATTTGAATACTGTCCTGAATGCTAGTCAAATGTCGCTCTAAAATCCAGGTAAAACAATTTAAATGATTATAAAATTTTATATACGTCATCTATAGTTTATTTATAATTAATTTGACTTGTGAAACCCGATTAACAACAAAATGAAAGAACAAATCTTGGATTAACAATAAAATATTAAGTGCCCAACGAAAGGGGTATTTACAATTTTCTCAGGATGCGTGTAATAGCAAGTCTTTACCACGAATGGCCCCCAAAATTTTCTCCATGTATGGATCGCCATAGAGCACCACCTTTCACTCAATCTACAAGGATGAAAGTTTAGGAATGTGGAGGGTTTATCATCTTTCTCTCATCTCTCTCCCTTTCTCTTGGACGAAATTCTCTCTCTTACTCAAATGTGGTTACCGCAAAAGAGGAGGAGAAGGTAGCAAAGATAGCGGCCAGGGATGATATAAACTAGGGAGAGAGATTAGGGTTTGAGGGGGAAGAGGGATCCTTACTTTGGATCCTTACTCATTTGCCTTATTCATTTTGAATCGGGTTCATGAGTTTGAGCAAAGTTTATTGTTGGCTCCTATCAATTTAGAGGGGGATCAAGTCCTATCTTTTTAGTATTGGTGATGATAAAGCTCTGATTCTTGGTGGGTTTTTTGCTGGGTTTCTTAAGAGTCCATGGGATGCTGTGGGCTCACTTTTTATTGAAGCTCTGCAGATTTCATTTGTTTGGGGAATGTCCTTCAATAGATTAATGCCACTCTCATTTACCTTGTTCTAAAAGCCCCTACTCCGGCATGCATGTCTAATTTCAAGCCTTTTTCTTGTTATAATATTATTTAAAAGACTATTTTCAAGATCATCGCTAACCATAGTAGATATATCCTTCCAAGCTTGGCCCATTTCTCTCATTCAACCTTTGTTTTAGGAAGGAATATTGTCGATAATATTCTTCTACTCTAACAGCTCTTTAATTGTTATCACCTTGATAGGAATCAGCTAAGGTGTGTTGTGAAAATTTATCTTCAAAAGGCTTTGTATATGGTGGACAAGAACTTTGTCTTTGGATGTCCTATCTATTATGGAATTCCTAAGTTGGTTCATCAATCGGGTTAGTCAATGCATTACTTCCACCCCTCTCTCTATAGCTGTTAATTGAGAGTCAGTGGGGTTCTTTAGGAGTGCTAGAAGACTCAGGCAAAACGATCCACTATCGGCTTATCTTTGTACAATTATGATAAAAGTTTATTATGAAATTATCTCTATTATAATTAGAGAGAATAGATAGTTTACTTATCATGGTAAGTATAAGCAATCAAGACTACTATGTCGTCCTTTACAAATGACTTAGTCCTATACTCAAGTGTCAATCTATATTCTTTGTCATTACTTAAGAATTATCTTGATCTTTTCATAAGATTTATTCATAATTCTTAAAAAAATGAGTTATTCATTTATGTTATTGACCTTGTTATATCTTATATGATTGTTGAATTCATTAGGTTTGAAAGGGGAACCTCCCAATAAGATATTTTGGGTTCCCTCTTTTGTTGACAAGACTCAAGGTTGCAAACTTTAAATCCATCATAGATAGGATATCAAAGATGATTGATGATTGGAAGAATAAGTTGTTTTCCTTTGGTAATTAATTAGATCCATCCTTTAATCCATCTATATTTTCTAAGCTTTGGTATTGCTCTTCCTTAAGATAGTTCTTAAATAAGTGGAGGCTCTCTTTGATCAATTTTCTTTGGCATGGTTCTTTGGGTAACTCTAACTCTGCAAAGATTGCTTGGTCGACTGTATGCTTTTCTAAGAAGGATCGTGGGTCATGGTTCACTAATTTAGTAATTGGTAACAAAGTTCTTATAATTTGACACTTGTGATATTTTTACGTTAGAAAACTCCATTTGGTTTGATTGATTTCATACTTATAAGCTCAAAGGCAAGTGTGTGGGGGGCATTAAAATTTGCCATAACGTACTTTGTAGCTTGAGGAAGACGACTTACTCGATTTTGTTATAACCAATGGCACCCTTTGGGTATCCTAGGTGACCTTTACCCTCACTTGGCCCAATCCCTAGTAGATGAGCTACCCATATTCTCTCATGTGAATGATACAATCTTTGAAAATGCCTAGTGTTAGCCTAATGAATATGATCCTTTATTTACTTAGTTCTACAGCATTTACCATCCCCTGAGGTGGTGTGTTGTCTTTCCTTTGGCATCTTATTCTTTGCTAGGTCAACTCTCTCTATCTTTCAACCCGTGGGTCGTAAAATTCCATAGTATGTATTGGTTTGGGAGCCAAATTATTCCCATGTATGCCACCGTTATCTAATTGACTATTTTGGAACGTTTAAGTACATGTGATACAATTTGCTAATCATAAATCTGCTATATTCTTTATGTGGTGTACGTGATACATCGTATGATTACATCTACTTTTTTTGTGATTTTTCTCACACATTTTGGTCGAATTATTGCTATAGGATTGAATGCACTTGGCAGGTTCAGGATTAGTCGGCGAGAATCAATTAAACTAGTATTAGATGGAAGGAAAAAACATGGTGTCAATTGTATAAAAGATGCAGTTACGCTACAATCCATTATATTTGATGCATGCAGGATAATATTATCTTCAAAAGGGACTAGATTTCAGACCCGTACTGGGTTAAAAAATTTATCTTTCATGCTATTCATGATGAGCTTGCTAGCTTAATGTTTCCTCTTGTTGGGTCTGGTCACTCCCTTGTGGGTAACCCAACAAACCGGTTCGTCATCGGAGGATTTCCGGAGAGCAAATGACGAAGTTCATTTGGTGAAAATCCGGAAAACATTAGCCGGTCAACATCCGTTGACCGGCTGGAAGGCAAATTCCGGTTAACAGGAGGTTGACCGTCTGGGGCTGCAGGAGCGTTGCTAGATGGCGGATAGCAGCAGAATCCGGTCAACAGGAAGGTTGACCGGATGGCTATAGAGAACGATCAAGTTCTCCGGTAGCAGCTGAAGACGATCAACAGGGAAGGTTGACCGGATGGACAGCAGGAGCACTATTGCATGGTGGAGGGCAGTAGAGGACAGTCAACGGGAAAGTTGACCGGCTGAGCAACTAGGCCTTGGAGTCTGTGGAAGATGGCAGCTGGCAAAGGACAGATGTCTTTCCAGGATTGGTCGACAGGCTGGCAGTTGGGCTGCAGAGCACGCGTCTGCACAGTGCAGGGCCTGCGCCGTTTGCAGGGTATGGGCCTGCAGGAAGCTCAGGAAGGTGATGACGTGGCACCTATTATCTGACAGTGGTGACCAGTTGGGCAGATGGGATTAAGTGGAGCCAGTAAGTCTATAAATGGGCACCAGGAGCTTCCAGAGGGTGTGTGGTCAAGTCCTGTGAAGGCCTTGAGAGCACCATGGGGAGCATTCGCCGGGGCTTGTGTAGCCAGGGGCGCTGTGCGCCGGCCGTCTTGTGCGGGGGTGAAACGGCAGGCTGCCGTTTCACCAACACTTGTAAAATGTAGAGAGGAGTGCACCACCAGTGAGAGAGGGAAGAAAGAAAAATAGAGAGTAAAAGAGTGGAGAGTGTTTCCCGTGTACTCCGGTAAGGTTTTTTCTTTGTTATTCTCGGGTGTGTAGCGGATACTCCATCTCGAAGGTTTGTAACCCAATTTACATAGTGGATTTATTGGTGGACTATGTGTCCCGTGGTTTTTCCTCTTCGGCTTGGGAAGGTGTTTCCACGTAAAAAACGCTGTGCATCTCTTGTTCCTTATTTCTACTAAATGGTGGCTGTCGATGACTGGGGGTTCGGGTTTTCCGCTGCTGCCTGATCTGGTGGATCCGGGTCTTTCGACCCCAACACCTCTGACGGACAAAACTCACCCTATTATATAGGCATTAGGGACTCCTAACTATTGTCCAAAATTAGGTTTTCGAGATGCTGGCTATTATCCTTGTGTGGGAACGACTGTTTTTTCTGTTCATCGGGTTTGGACTCAGACTTGTGTCCTGATCTCTGATTGTGTATGGTTCCGATTGATGGAGCATTAGGTTTTGTGTGTTTAATTCACTTTATTTTGAGTGATTGGATTTTAGAGGCCTTGGGTGCTGGCGTTTGCTTGGACTCTCTTGCGAAGTTTTCTATTTATACAAATTATTCACTTAAAGGAATGAAATAAATAATACGATCGGCATTTTGAAGTTTTTGCGCTTCCTCGACGGAGTTTCCTAAGCGTCGTCATGCAATACTAAACCAAACACACACCAACTTCCCTCCCTCTCCCTTCTCCCTTGTTCGACTCACTTGTGTTCTGGCGACGCCTCCTTTCTCTCTCTCATTCGCTCAGTGCTTCTGGAGAATATCAATGGCCTCCGCATCAGCTGCCTCCGCGGCCATCCCCGTCGCAACTCCGGTGAAATTCACTGCATCGAGTGGTCCTATCTCCCGTCAGATCTCCCATCTACAGCTGTGCTTTCCCATCTCTTCCGGACTCCGATCAAATCCGATTCGGCTGAGCCAATCTTTGCTATGCAGATCATTTACTTCCTTCAATTCTTCTGGTGATGCTTTCATTTCATTCTTTGACGCTTCAATTGATCCAATCTTTCGTTTTTGTTATCCGTTTTATAATGCTACATGCATCATTTTACTGAGCGTCTGTGTTTGACTCCATGGAACTTCAACATGAATGGCATTGGTCTCATTTTATTTGATCATTAAATCTCAACACCTGGATTATTATTCTCTGCACAATTCCTTGTTTTAAACTATTAGCTTCTACGGCTTATTTTTTTGGCAGTGCATTTATTGGGTTTTGCAAAATGAGTTATAGTTGGTCAATCAAAAATCAAAACATTTTGTGTTCACCTATCGTCCAGAACTACATCAGCACTGTTAGCGATTATTTGATTCAGTGAGAATAAGGCCTAATGCTATGTTTGGTTTAACCTTTAATCAGAAAAAAAAAAAAAATTGTGGAAAAAGTATAAAGGGGTAAAACTGTCTGAACATAATTGGAAAAATATGGAAAATTTGTACATGTATCAATAATCTTTTTTAATCTATGGGATCCATGAGGTGTATGGTGTATAACAGATTTTCACAATTTTTTACGGTTCTTTCCCGAATTTATGCATATTATGTTTTTAAAACTACTAGGTTACACGGATTAATTTAGTTTTATATATTAAAAGAAGGGTACCAGACACTGTAGATATTGAATTTTTTAGATTATTTATCTTTTGATGGAGAATTCTAAGGAAATAATCTTGAGCAATGAAGTCTGTTAATTTTGTTGGCATACTATCTTGGAAGAGTTCCAAGGGCTATAGTAGTTTTGTTGTATAGTAAGGAAGTGGGAACGTTGGATGATGGAGCAAAGTGCATGAAAACTTCTTACATATGATATTTAGATTGACATAATTGCTATATAATCTTGTTACTTCATGGTAATATTACATCCTCTACTAATTTGAATTACTGTGGGTAATTTTGTGGGACTCATTACATGGTATGATGTTCAACATTAATGACATAATTACTGAATATTTAGTCTGCCTCAAAAATTTGAAGTGATGATGAAGGACCTAAGCTCCGTTTGGTTGGGGGTAAGTAACTAGATTCTAGATACCTAGGGAAATGGGTTCCTCACTCACTCTCCATCCAAACCGGAGACTGTGTCGAGTAGGAATTTTCTTACGTTGTCTAGACCTCCAGATACTTAAAGGAAAAAAAAAATGTAGTAAGATTTCAAGATAAAATGTTTAAAATGACATTTGTGTAGTGGATGATAAAGTAGATGTGAATAATGTATGGCGTAAAATGATCAATTGTATTAAGCCGTAAATGAACTCTTACGAGAATCAAAAGGAAAAAGAGTTAGTGCTAAGGAAGACTTGTGGTGGGACGAAGATGTCCAAAAGGCAATAAATGCATAAAGAGTGTTAGAAAAATAGGCAACTTTGCAAGACTAATGAAAGTTTTCAAAATAATAAAGAAATGAAAAAACTAGCAAAAAAAGTAATGAAATTAAGTTTAGAGCATATTATGCATTTTTCGCCTAGTTAGGATTCAAAGAGAAGAGAAAAATATACAAATTATGTAGAGTTAGAGAAAGAAAGAGTAGGGATCTAGGTTATATTAAATTAATGAATTATATTATGAAACTTTGATGAGTAATGGAATAAGGAATAAGACAATAAATGAATGTCTCTGAAATTAATTTGGATTTATGCCAAGGTACTCAACCATTGAAGTTATTTATCTTTTGAGAATGTTAATGGAGAAATTAGAGAAAAGAAATAAGACTTAGATATGATTTTTATTGTTCTAGAGAAGACTTTTGTTAGGGTACCTAGACAAGTTTTATAGTGGGTATTAGAGAAGAAAAAATTTGCTAAAAAATATGTATGTTATAAAAAAATGTATGCAAGGGTAACTACTAGTGTTAGAACTATAGGAGGAAATACTAAGGATTTTGCTGTTGAAATAAGAGTGCATCATTTGGTGTTCTTTGAGTCTTTACCTATTTACCTGTATTATAGATGTTCTAGAGATATTTAAGGTGAGGTTTATTTGTGTATGTTATTTATAGTTGATATTGTTTAATGGATGAAAGTAGAGTAAGCAAGGAGATAAAATTAGCACATTGAATTGAGGCTCTTAGATCTAAAGGACTTAAGTATAACTAGAGCCAAATATGTAAAATATAATTTTAGTAAATCTGAATAAAATAATGAATGAATCAAAATTAATGCTTAAGATATTTCTAAAAGTAATAGATTTTATTATCTTGGATGTATAATTCAAGAAAATGGAGATATTGGTGATACACAAAATATAATATTAATGTAGATAGGTTAAAATGAATAACATCGGTTGTGCTTTGTTATTGAAATATACCTCAAAAATTGAAAGAAAAATTTTACGGGATGACTATTAGACCCGTATACTTTATGGATCATAATGTTTGGTGATTAAACAACATGTACCACAAATAAGCATGGCGAGGATGAGAATGCTACGATGAATGAGTGGAATAATACTAAAAATAAGATAAAGAATGGTGCATCTATAAAAGTTTTGAGATTATATCTATATAAGATAAGATGAGGGAATGATATTTAAGGTAGTTTGAGTACTTAGATCATTGGACTAAGAAAGCATTCGCGAGGAAATATGAGTTCATTGTGGTTGAAGGGAAGAAATGAATATGTAAATCTAGAAAATCGAGAATGATGTGATAAAAAGCGGTTTAAAGTTGCTTGTAATGGAATGGTGAAAACGAATTCGTATAAATGATCCCACTCAGTAGGACTTAAGACCTCTGGATGTGATGTTCTGCATGAAAGTGGTGTTTGGTTATAGAGATGTATATAATTAGAGTATTTATAGGAGTGTTAGTAAAGACTTGTGGATAAAGGAAAGATATTGTCATGATGGGTATTAGGCATTGGTCCTATGTAGTAGATGGAAAGAGGGGGAGGTATTGTGTATCAGTAAAACTACATAGCTTTAACTTATCAACGTGCCCTTAGGTTGCTTTGGTGATTTTTTTAATGTTTTAATGAGCAGCACATGCTCTTCGCACTACTATACTTAATAAAGGAATTACAACTATAGTTCCCTTCATGGGTCTTCATCTTGATTTGTCAGTTCTAGATCTTGGCTACTGTTTAATCTGCATCATTTGGAGTTCGTTTCTCTATTTGCAAATGTGCCCTCTTATTTTTTTTTTCCCCTGTTGGATGTTTTCTTTCATTTCTAACAGATTTTCTCCTAAGGATGTTGGTAAGTAAAGCTGGAGTACTGGTCTTTCTTTCTAATTTTTTCCCCTGTTCCTTTTCTTTTTCCTTTAGCTAGCTAAGGGTTTTCAGCTCAATATCATTATGCTTTGAAGCGACAACAAATATGCAAAGACTTATTATAAATATATATGGTTTCTTAAATGGCTTCCCCGTCTTAGAAATCTGAAAAGGGCTTAACGTCATAGGCTTGTTGATTCTTGGATGTATACCCTTCATTTTTCCTAGTTTTGTTTTCCCATCAGATGTTAGTCTGTGGCATTTTTTTCATCTTTGTATGTTGATAAGTAAAAAGTACTCCATATATCTAGCAGCGAATTCAAGATTTTTTTCTCAATTAGGTCAATAATTTTGTGATTTTAGTACTTTTAATAGAATAAATTTAAAATATCTATATTATTAATTTTTTAAATAAAAAAGGTCAATATTTAATTAATTTTATAGAAATAAGTGTGTCATATGAAAGGGAGATTTGAAATTGTATACAACATAAAATTCAGCGGGTTAAAATTATGTCCTCAAACAGAGCAAATTAAATTATCTGTGTTGTTATTTTTTAATAAAAATGGTCAAAATTCAATTAATTAGATGTAAGTGCCTTAGTGACCAATAAATAAATTTAATGAGGTCAATTAAATTTATAAAGTGGGGTCAGTAAAAATTTTTAGATTAATTATTAATATATAAGATATCTATATCTAATTTTCCTTTTATTTGTATAATTTTTAATTGGGATCAATTGGCCTCACATCCAACAAGGTGGATCTGCCACTTCATTTATCTGATTGGTGATCAATCAATTTTCATCCATCACAAAAGAAGTTTACATTTTATTTCCCTATTTTTTTTCTTTCTGGGGTTTGGGACTAGGGGATTACAAAAGAATGTGAACTCAATAGAATGTGAACTCAATTCTCTGTAAAATTCATTAGCTGCTTCCTCAGGAATGCATTTTAATCAGTCAATGTAGTCCTCTTTGAGATAACTAAGGTCAGTATCACTTAATGTTGTCTTTAGCTTGAACACTCATGTTTAGAATTATTTTGATTAGAAGGTACCAAAGCTCAGGTTGCAACTATTGAACAACCAAGTGTTGGTGTGCCTCAAAATGTGGAAGCTCCAGTTGTTGTAGTTACAGGAGCATCTAGAGGAATTGGCAAAGCAGTTGCCTTGACTCTGGGAAAGGCTGGCTGTAAGGTATGTGAACAAAATTTTGTTTGTAATAGCATTGGAGCAACCTGCTTTTGTGTTACATAGATGACTGTATGGAGATTTATCATATCATCAAATAAGTGGTTTTAATCTCCCACTCAATATTGCCCTGGCTAGATTTCGTTGAAATTCTATTTAATTTGCAAAAATGTAGGTTCAGTATCTTTCATAGGGATTTAAGTTATCATTAGCTAGAAGAAGTTTTGAAGTGCAGAAAATTGATCATTGCACTGTGATGTTTGGCATTCATTCCCGCTATTTAAATTTAATTGAATCTGTTGAAGAATTGATTGACAAATGCAAAACCGTACCTTGTTGCTGCAGGTTCTCGTAAATTATGCAAAGTCATCAAAGGAGGCAGAAGAAGTATCCAAAGAGGTGAACTTTCCAAATTGGTGCTATGGAAATCACCGGTTGGTGGTTGCAGAGTTGATGCGATTCCAAAACATTTTTGAATCTTTTGTTTTGTTATCTGATGGTAATGGTTATGCTGGTATTTGTGTGTTCATCAGTACCCACCATGATTTGATTCTGTTGTCATTCTTATTTTCTTTGTTTAAACTAAAATCAGGACTAATCTGTATGCTTCAAGAGATTTGCATGCCTTTAGTAGAATTCATTTGGCAGATGTGTTAGTGTGTTTCATTTTCTGTGAAAGAAGAGTACTGCTTTAATTGCACAGTGAATCCGGAAAACATACAATTTTAATTGTCTTTAGCATGGTCAAAAATTATCAATATCGATCTTAGTTGTATTTGATTGATCGGACAATTTGTGTCAATATTGATATATCGGATGAGAAAAAATTTCTGAAAATTATAATTTGACGGGCTCTTATCGACCAATATATCGGTTTTGTCGGCCGGTGTATAAATATATTTTGATATTATTGCAGTATCAAAAAATATCATTATCAGGGGGCCCCAATACTGTTATATATCAGCTGATATGTATTGTATCGGCTGATATTTGCATCCATAGTCTTAGGCTAACTTAGGTGTTTGTTAAGGAGAAACTATCCTGAAAATCTTGAGGATTTCTCTGAAAAATGGAATCCCTGCGAATCTGAAACTTATTTAAAGCAAGTGCAGGATCATGTGGGTTTTCCTCTTTGGGGTTTGATGAACTCATCAGGATCATTTGGGGTTTTCCTTTTTGATGACATTGCTGAGTGGGCTCTGCATAAATTGTTTCTGTCCCCTTATATTTCATCAGTATCTGTCTCTTTTTCTGCAACTGCTCTCCTCATTGTGCCTTTGTGTTTGCATGAGGTTCTTTGATGTTCTCTCTACCTATTTGGTATGTTTATGTTATTTTTCTTGTCATGTGGTTATCAGTTGTATTGTCTCAATTTTTTATCCATTTCTAGAATTCACAACAGATTCTTAAGGAATTCAGAATGCACTTTGTCATATTAGAGTCCACAAGATTGTGACTGTTTACAATATTCTTACAGATTGAGGCATGTGGTGGCAAAGCACTTACCTTTGGGGGTGATGTATCCAAAGAACAAGATGTAGAATCAATGATTAAAACCGTGAGATTCTTGTACTCTTGGAAAGACATTGCTGAAGCAGTTGTATTAACTTTTCTATTAGGCCTGATATGAAGGTGAGTCTTGGTGCAACGATAAAAGTTGCTCCATTGTGACTTGAAGGTCACCAGTTCAATCTACAAATACAGTTTCTCTATAATATAGGGATAAGACAGCATATATTGGACCATTTCCAGGTTTGCAGTTTAGGAAGCCTTCTATGGTGGGCTACCCTTATAGGGCATGATTTAATTTTCCTCTGTGCAGGCAGTGGATGCTTGGGGAACAGTTGATATACTGGTAAATAACGCAGGTTAGTGACTGCTTGCCGCATCTTATCTCCTAATTACCTTCTTCCACTAACTCATTTATACTGCCACCAGGTATCACGCGGGATGGCTTGCTAATGAGAATGAAAAAATCACAATGGCAAGAGGTCATTGATTTGAACCTAACGGGGGTATTCCTTTGCACACAGGTGTGTGCATTCAGCAATATCTAACTATTCGATATCTGTTACTTCTGCTCCTAGTAAGATTAATGTTCTTGATGCAGGCTGCAGCCAAAATAATGATGAAAAAGAAAAAGGTAATTTTGAATTATTTCTCATTTTGTTTTGATCTCAGAGGCTTGCCAAACAATTTTTTTCCCCTAATTCATGCAACATTTATTTAAGCTTTTGCATTAATCATTCTTGTTGAGTTCTGGCTGCAGGGAAGAATTATAAATATAGCATCAGTTGTTGGCCTGGTTGGCAATGCTGGACAAGCAAACTACAGTGCTGCTAAAGCTGGGGTTATTGGGTTTACTAAAACGGTTGCAAGGGAATATGCAAGCAGGAATATTAATGTAAGCACCTGTGATTCTTCTTTATTCTAGCACTTGTTTGTGTGTGTGCTGTGAAGCTTTTACTTTCAATCGTATAATAGTGTTATCATATAGTCATGAAGGGAGACTCATAGTAAAAACCCCATATGGTTACTGCATCATACTCATTAGCATATCTGATAATTTATCTATAGGTTAATGCTGTTGCCCCTGGGTTTATAGCCTCTGACATGACTGCCAAGCTTGGAGAGGACATTGAGAAGAAAATGCTGGCAAGCATCCCTCTAGGTGAGTGACGTATTATTTGAAAATATAAAAGGCAAATGCTGTCAAGTAGGGTACACAAATGCCCATGCACATAGATTCGTTTAAAATTGCATGAATCTGATGTTTCAGTTTGATATCCTACTGAGATTTACAAATGTCTGGTGCATAATTAATCTTGTAAGAAATTATCATAAAAATAATGCTCATAATATTGCTGTTTTTTAACATTGAACTTAAAACAATTATGTTATTATTTTTTGTAAAATAATGGTGGAAAAACGACTAAGCTTAAAGAGATAAAGGATGAATATCTTCTGCCTGATGGATATGGCTCTGTAACTATTGTGCAACTTGGCTGAGATTGCACTCAATTTGATACAAGTAAAGCTGAACCCACCCCATTGTTGAGCCATGAAAAGATATTTGTAGTTTCCCCATTTAATATTCGAAATATCTGGAATATGCAGAAAAGAGTAAATCCTAAAATTTGTTTTGCTTAATCATTAGAAGGAAGACGATGTACAACACAAATGCATAATACCATTGTAATGTCTCTCTCTCTCTCTCACACACATACACAGAGAGAGAGAGAGAGAGAGAGGGGGGGGGGAAACGTATGTCTAGTTATATTTTTCTGTCTTTGTTCAATTCCTTGACAGAAATTGCAGGTAAATTAGGTTCGTAGTGCTTTATTGCTTAATCTATGGAGAGTAAGCACTCTATTATGCATAATTTCTGTAGTTTTCTGGGAAGTCTATAAATTTTGGGGAAATCTTTGCTGAACACTGTGACCCAAGTAGACAATTTTATATTCCCACAAAGTTTCCTCCATGGTTAACCAAGCAAAAAACATGCAAATATCAATTTTTATAGTTTTCACCCTAGATAGTCTTACACAGATAAGCTTTCCTACAGCTTTCTTCATTTAATTATGCTAAACACGTTGTCAGAAGTGCTAGTAAATTAATACTGCTATTTGCAGGACGATACGGTGAGCCCGAGGAAGTTGCTGGACTAGTCGAATTTTTGGCACTAAATCCTGCTGCCAGCTACATCACTGGCCAGGTATAATATAACCATATAGTCTGGCGTCACCTTATCTTCTTTAGCAGAAAAAGATGAGCATAAGCATCTGTCCTCTCGGTCTCAGGTCCCGCAGCATGTCCTACTTCCCTCAATACCAGCCATCCATTTAGCTAAAATTCAACCCATTTTAGAAGACCTAAAAATAAATTATTCTATTTTTTTTTTTTTTAAATAGTTGATTGCTGGTCATTCATTCACATAATTGTGACTTGAATGCAGGTCCTGACCATTGATGGAGGAATGGTGATGTAGAAGGCTTTTGTCATCATTTGATTGATTGAAGGTTGGTAAGCTGGAGTCTAGAGATGTAGTTAGCCCAGGATGGATTGCTCTTAATAGAGTCTAAAAATTACGAGTTGGAGGCCTATGATATATCATTTTCCTTTGAAGCATATACCCAATATGACTCGACTGAAGGCTGCACTACCAATAATACTCTTTGTAATAATTCCTTGCTTTGTTAGATGTGTTGGGTTCTGGTTTTTCCGTATGCTGTCTCGGCCGAATGAAGTGCCAATATTCTGACCCGGCAACAAGAGAAGATGAAGGTTTGTAGGAGCCTTGAGGTATTCTCTCTCTGTGATGTTTAAGTCAGTTTGTGTTATAGGTAGAGGCAAGTACGCCTTTATGGACCTTGAACTGTGTGAAGGAACACACAAGATACACGAGGACGTGTACCTCGGAGATGTTTAAAGTGTGCGTGCGTGTGTGAGAGTGCTTCGCAAGGGGGTGGTTGTGAAGGCTCGAGGTAGTTCCCCGAACACCCTAGACGGTGTGGATGTGCATTTCGAGATTAGGTGATTCAATCTTGTTTGTGTACTCCAGAGATGATTAAACTTGCCTCCTAGGATCCGCCTTTTATGGGGCCACTCCAATGTTTAAGTAACGTTGAACGGATAAGATTTATATTTATTTTAATAGTAAGTAAAAATTAAATAGTATTTTTAAATAGTAAATAATATAGTTGTTCGATCAAATATTAAACGGTTGTGATTGGAATGTATTAAACCAATTCCCTTTTAGAGGAGTAGGCTCTGTGTGCTTGAAGAACCCTATTTATAGCANTCCTAAACTTTCTGCTGTCCCTTTTCTGAATGGTCCTCAACAGTCTTTATCCTTTCACGTTGAAAACAGTAAGCAGGCTTCCATTATCCCCACCAAAAAAAAACATCTTCTTCGTAAAGGGGAAAAAAGAAGAGAAACTTAGTGCAATGCATGAAATTTGAACAGTATAAAATAAGATGGAAGCCCATATGCACATAATAAATTAATGCTTTAATCAAATCGAATAGAACTTCATATCCACCACTGTCTGCGTCTTAAACGCTTGCACAATCCTAGACACTTACCTTCACAACTATCAAGTCACATAATGACAACTTTATAGTTATATGGAGACTCCCTTTCATGTATTATGTGGTTCTTTATCAATTTTATGCAAATTCACAGCTAACTGACCACAGCAGGTTTTAATTTCTCCTTTCTTTATGGGGGGAGGGTGGGTTTGGTGGCAGAGAAAGCAAGATGACTAATTTGTAGCTAATAGCTTCAATACCAACGAATAATCAAATTCTCAAACAGGTCATCTTACAGGTATTTATTATCTCAAGGATCAGCAAAAATTGCAAATATGTATGCTCTAGTTCCATCTGGAAAAAAGAACCATTTCACCTCAATGACCCTTTCTTTGAAGATCCCTTCTTGGATGATTTCTTAATAGATTTCTGCTTTGCTTTCAACTTGCTGGAGGTTGAAGATGATTTATCTTGCTTGTTCTTTTGCCTCTCCTTTCGCACGTTCAATTTATTAACGGCCTGTATAGTCAAATGCCAAATCGGGTGATTACTTGCATGTGTGTGTGTCTGTCTATAGACATTTAATTTTATTTTATTATATTTTTGGGGAGGGGAGGGGGGGAGAGACCTGAAATAGGTACAAAACACTGAAATAGGTGTTCTAACTTGCCTTGTTAACATCAATCGACTCATGTGAATTCTTGGAGATCAGCTTGTTTAAAATTCTCTCGGTTTGCTCTCTCTCTTGCGAACCCATACCTTTTCCTTCCGCAACAGGTAAAAACTATGATACCGGCAATCGCATCAAAATGAATAAAAAGATTAATATTGCCACATGAGAATTTTATACGAGTAACTGGGCTACAGAATAACAAGATTATTAAGATGCAAACCTTTCGATGTTTTCCCTTCATCCTCTGTGGTTTTTCTCCAGGCAACTTCTTGTCAAATTTTCCACCACTGGCTGTTGAAGTTGCAGCTGTACTGGCAACCTCCTCCAGCTCTGTATTACTCAACTTCTTTGGTGCAACTCGAGTGCCCGAGATGGGTAAGGCAGTCGCAGCAAGTTGAACATGGCTGGGAAAAAAAAAAAGTCTTCTGTTCAGATTTCCTGATAAAGACATCCACTTTCTGGAAATGGCAACTTCTTCACAACAAAATACAAAATTTGCAAGCGTTATAATGCCTGACCCAGTACAAGATTTCAAAGCCAATTCTTAAGTTTGCACAAGGAAAAACCAATCATACCTTCCTGAAATCACAAAACTGGGTTAGTCTATGTTTTGCCAAGGTTGTACACAAAGGAATGAAATATATTGGTATCAGGCCTCCCATACCAATATTTCTGAATACCACAACAAATCACAATATATCCTCCTATAGGTGCAATCCTTATATTGACTAATAATCACAATATTGGTTCCAATGCTTTCCAATATATTTCCCCAGGCTCCAATTCAAAAAAAGATTTACATTTGATATGTTTGATAATAATACATATCAACCAACATGACTGAAACTGAAACGATAGTTACCGATTCATATACTAAGACTAATACTAATATTTTTCAAGCACATTTAACACAACACAACCTGATTGCCACTCCTAGAAGGCATGATACACCAAGGAAAGAGTTGCCAAAGGTAAGGAGTCGGTGTTAGGAAAAAAGTGCAGAAAGGACGAGTTTCATAGCTAAAGGTAGTGTGATACGCTTAATTCTTAGTTGAACAACAAGAGTCTCATGGATAAATTGGAGGGGACATATGAGAGAATAAAATGCTCTAACTCTTTTCTCACAATGATTAAAAGAGCGTTGAACGAAAAGAGAGAAAATCTATCCAGAATAGAACGCACAACTATTTTCTCACAATGATTAAAAGAGGGTTGAACAAAAAGAGAGAAAGTCTATCCATCCATTCCAATTATTCCAAGTTCTGACCAAATGCAAAATATGACAAAAATGAGAAGAGGTTAAAAAAGTTGTAATCAAAATCACAACAGTTGAACAAAAATTTCTAAGCTACCAAAAATAAGACAAGGTATAAAGGAGACAACCTAGGCAGGGCACCAACATTTCTTGCTTGCTTAAGGTTCCTCAAACGATTGCTCTCTTGCTTTTCTACTCGTTGCTTCTTCTCAGCTCTTCGCTTAGCAAAAGGATCCTGTCCTGGTTCTACAAAAGCAATGACCACAACATAGAATGAACATGGTGAGTCAGACCATAAGGTACAGGTTGCCTGTATTCAACACAATCATTGCTGAAACATAATTTGGATTCACATTTGCTAATATGCAGAAAGTTCATTTGTTGAAGCATAAATTCAAGCTTCCTCGAGGAAGGAAATTAGAATAAGTTCCCAAGAAAACAAATGGCTTGTTGCCCAGTTACCATCTGTTGCCTTTGCCTCAATTATGGGTACATCTGCATCATCATTTACTCGGTCATAGCCATGGCGTCGCTTCCAAGTACCAGTCTGTTCATCCCACACAACTTTGTCCTTCTTGCGTTTATTTATGCCTGAAAGAAATTTCAAGATAATAACAATACATGAGAATATCTCTCCTATCAGAATCATAATGATCCTTATGTTCAGTAAAATTTAGTCTGATAACTGACCCTTCTTCTGAGAGAACAACTCCCACCTTGTTGGGGGCTTAGGCTTTGGCAGCTGAACAGCAGCAGTCAGACGGAAGGATTAGACTTTAAAACAGCAGTGCTTCAAATGACATGACTCCAGCAAATATATAAGGGAGATGGTCACATTACCTATTGAGAAAGGAATATAACCCCAACAAAACCAGAGCCAGATGCAAAAAGAAATATCCATACCGATACATGTATAAAAACTATGCTCTTTGATCCGATAATAAAAGATCTCGGAAAACAAAAAAGGCAGAAGGGAGAAAGGGAGAGTAATGTGATTTTTCTTTCATTTATTTTGGTTATTTGGAAGGACATGAAGCAAATAAATTTTCCTCATTCCGAAAGCTAGGGTAGAAATGAAAGGAAAGGAAAGGAAAACCAATGCTGCATCACCCATCATCATGTTTCTTGATTTCGAGTGACAGCAGCTTCCTTTTCTTTCTGTCCAAATTACACCATTTTAGGGGAAAACAAAGGATGAATTTAAGTATATACAACTTGTTACAGTCATCAGAACAATTATGAAGCCTTAGAATTGAAGAGCAGCAAATTCTGCTATGCTACTGTCATACATACAGCAGACAATAAAGCAGTAGTTAGTAGTACAGCAATTGTTCTATTAGCCGTGAGATCAGTTCAGGTCACCAAATGTGTTGCATTAAGAAGGATGATCTGAGATTCATCGTCAAATATGCAAAACAGATTCAAAGCAACACATTTCAGATCAACAGCAATGTTTGGCATTTGGTACTGCTATACACAACAGTTTTTATTCACAGAGAAAATTCATCTGAGACACAGCAGTATAACTGTTTTCACATACGCTGCTGGAATCCAAATGTTGCAAGTCCACATTTTATTACAGTTACTGTCATGGAAGATTGATCACAGACAGATCCAGCAGTGTAGCATCTGTTATGCATTAATCTGCCACAGCAATGTGCAGATCCAGTGCATCAGCAACAGTTTTGGTACAACCTAGTTTCTGTTACAGCAGTTTGGTTATCAACCTCAGCTGCTAACCTACCTTAGAAACAGGATATAACAGAGTATGATTGGTAAAATGCAATCCAAACATTGTATATAACAGGATATGATTGGTAAAATGCATGACGGCATGGATCAATTACAGAACAAGCACAATCAGTGCTTCCTAACGTTTCAGTATACAATACAAAGTAACTTATGTTTAATTACATATTTGTGTTTCTTATTAAAAGGCAAAGATTAGATGTTATCGATTGCATATCCAAGGGTTGTAATTAACTTACAGCCACAATATAAGTAGTCTTAATCCCTCGTAATAGAAAGTTCCTGATTTAAATACAACACAAGCTCATCATGAGCCCTTTTTTCATGTTGCTCTCCTTCTGTTCGTCATTGCAGTTCTTGTAAACTGATTTCATTTTAGCATCGCGTTTCATGACAGGAACTTCATGATTAATATATTCAGTTTCATTTTATATTAGAAACTCATTATAAGAAGCCGAGCCACATCTGTCACATTTAGTTCCGCATTTCAGATTTGGATTTAATCCCAAATTCTAATATGGTCTCAAAGACTTGGTTTACAAGTGCAATAAATAAGTTCGGATCATACAACAAAGTCCTGAAATAATAGGAGATCTTCTTGGACAAAACAAGGGAGGTAATGGCTTGCATCTTCATTCAAATTTCACTTCCACAATTTGGAATTTTTTTCATCAAAATCAATGTAATACCTTGTTGTGACCCATTGACTGCCATAGGATTCTGTTTTAATCAATGTTCCAAATGGAACTTTTTCAAAGAGACGAAATGCCTCCAATTTCAATCGGATTGTGTGTTTACTATCATAGGCTTTACCACAAGATACATTTTTCATCCTGAACTGAATTTAGACATGATGGAATTCAGATTCAAGCAAAATTTTTTTCATTAATGCAGCATTTTGATTCATGCTTCATATAAAATAAGTCATTGCCCTTGAATTTCACATTATGAGAAGTCATTGTACTTCAAATTAACAATCAAAAAATCATTGTTGATTGTTTTTCACACTTTCAAACTGAGTCTGAACTCATCCCAGATTCTGAACAACACAAGTTGCATTTGATCACATTGATCATATTTGGTTTTCAGATGTCATTGAACTTCAATTCAAGACAGATTGCATTAAATCTGATCATCAAATTATATTCGAGCAATCCATCGTGATTGTTTTCCCTTTCTTTAAACACGTTTTACATGTGAATCTGTTTTGTGGCAGATTCAGGTGAACTTCAAAATCATTTCTGATTTTTCATTGTTCCCAGTCTTCAGCAATCTGTATTTCAGATTTACTAATCCTATCACAAAGCACAAAAACATTATACATTTCTGTTATCTCGATTTCAGACTCCAATTTCAATCCACTTCTCAGATTATGATTCCTTCATTTTCAATTCTGTTTACAGTTTCATTCTGATTTCTTCCTACACAAGAATTCAAAATATTGTCCAATCTCAGTTCTTATTCTGCTCAGATTTCAAGCTCTACTTGTCCTTCATTTGTTGTTGCAATTTTCAGTTCAATCTCAATATACAAAATCTAAAAATATTGTTTGATCTCAGCCCTTTAATTCTGATTTGCCTATGGTTTCAAATTCCAATTTCATTTTCTAGATATTATCATATCTGTTCACCTTCTAATTCATAAATACATCAGAAAATACAAAAAATGTCAATTCTTATTCAGTTAGTTTTCTTTTACTTGAAGAAAGCACAAAAACAACGTCCATCTTGTTTGGTGAATTCGCCACCTAAATAAACTTCATCTTCATACTTTAATTTGGCATGAAGGAAGTAAAGAATCTTTTACTTTCCATCTTGAAGGATATATTAAAACATATACAAGTTGCACCTATCATCAGAACAATTATGAAGCCTTAAAGTCCAAGAACAGCAAATTTTGCTATGCTACTGACATACGTACAGCAGGATAGAGAACAGTAGCTAGAGCTACTATTCTATCAGCCATAAGATCAATTCAGATTACTCAATGTGTTGCATTAAGATGGAGCATGTGAGATACATCACCAAATGTGCAAAACAGATTCAAAGCAACACATTTCAGAATAACAGCAATGTTTGATATTTGCTACTGCCATACACAACAGTTTTCAGTCACAGAACAGATCCGAGTCATAGCAATACAACAGTTTCCATACACTGCAGGAATTATGCAAGTCAACGTTTCATTATGGTTACTATCACAAACGATTGATCACAGGAAGATCCAGCAGTGTAGCATCTGTTATACATTAATCTGTCACAGCAAATGCAGTTCCAGTGCATCAGCAGCAGGTATTGGTTTCAGCCCGGGTTCAGTTATAGCAGTTAGGCAGTTAACCTGAGCTACTAAGCTATCTTGCATCACTCACCTCAGATAGCGATCTAAATGCGCAATAAAAACATTGTATATAAAAGGATATGATTGGTAAATGAAGGCAGGCACGGGACAATTACAGAATAAGCACAATCTGTGCTTCCTAATGTTTCAATACACGATATAAATGTCACTTCAATTTCATTACATATTTGTGCTTCTTATTCAAAAGCTAAGATTAGATTTTATAGACTGCATAACAAAGGATTGTAATTAGATTACAACCACTGTATAAATAACCTTAATCTTTTGTAATAGAAAAGTTCCTGATTTAGATAAAACACAAGCTCATCATGAGCCTTTATCACATGTTGCTCACCTTCTGTTCTTCATTTCAGTTCTTGTAAACTGATTTCATCATAGTATCACATTTGGATCTTCATGACAAGAACATTGGAATTATTATATTCAGTTTCTGTTTGGATCAGAAACTCATCATAAGGTGCCAAGCCACATCACTCTCATATATGCTTCTGTATTTCGGATTTGAACTAAATACCAAATTCAAACACTGTAAGCCCATAGGAAATGAGATCCTTCACTTTAATTAAACATTACAAACTTATCCCTTTGCTTTCCTTTGCCCTACCTGCTAAGACAACCTGATCCCAATTCCCTTTTTTTTTTTTTTTCTAATTTGTTTCTTCCACTTTGTATTTATTCAACCCACACTAGAAAAAAAAAAAAAAAAGATACCTGACTTACAACCATCAGCAACAGGGTAGGTCAATGATGTGCTCAACCCACATGGGCTTGAGCAATTGGCAAGAGCAACCTCGGACGTTGTACTTTGGTCAGTGGTCACAGGTTCGAATCCTACCACTGTGTTCTTGGACTTACCCAGGTCAGGTCTGAATTTGATCCAAAGTGACAAAGTTGGGGTAGAATACTTTGTCAATAAAAAATTAAAGACAATGATGTGCTCACATGTTTCTGCCTGGGCAGTCTAGTAGTTGGAGGCGGCAACTTGACAATGGGTCCATCCACATCTTCGGTTGCAGGTAAGGTGAATAGCGCATCTGCAAGTGCTTGAGCTAATTCTGTCCCCTTCTGCAGGCACTCCGCCACCAATTCTCCCCTGAATTACAACAACAAATACATATATTGTAATAACTCACCCTAGACCAAACTTTTAACAATATATTAAACTCAATTGTATGTTTACGCACAAATTTAGCAACTATCTCTAGAGCATCAAAGGTTGAAATCATATGTCAAAGAAATCAAAATGTTAGTTCAAACAAAAGGAGTTGCAGAATCAATAACAAACAAACAACTATCAAAGAGAAATTTGGTGTAACAGAATATAGTTCAGAAAACTCAATAACAGGCCAAATTTGAAGTTGGCCTCAAAAACAATGACAAGCATCCCACCACCACCCTGCCTAAAAAAAAAATCAAAAAAATAAAATAAAATAAAGCAGGAATAATAGAAGTAACAGGATTCTGGACATGCTTATACTAGAGTATTAGGATGCCACTATTGAAAAGTTTCTGAAATGAACAAGAACAGCAAAAGGAAACCCAGAAGCCAGAACTTAAATTAGAAGAGGATGATGTATAAGTAAAAACAAAAATAAGCAAAACACTTTGGAAAAAAGCAAAGAAATCAGAAGCAGAAGGAAATACCTAGAAGATGGAATTGAAGGGAAGTGGTGATTAGGATCCGAAGCCATTAGATTGCCCAGGTCTATTTGGTATTGCTTCGGGGCCTCCATTTCGTCTTCCCTGTTTCTATCCGTGGATCTGCTATCCAATATAAGCCTTGGCACTGAGAGAGATTAAAAGGAGGGTGCCATTTTTTCAGTGTTTTAGGGTAAAAAGAGGTTGATCAAATCCGTCTGATTAATTTCAAATGAATGGTTAAAATATTTTCATTTTTACAATAATATGGCATCGTTGATATGACTTCTAATAGAAAGCCTTGACTCAAGACTTGATAATTAAAAATTCTAAAAAAAATCTGCTTATTTCTATGAAAATCTTTTTTACAGAAAGTAAAGTTTCAAGAGAGACAGGGGAGAACAGCTGGACACAGGGCGCTGCACCGCATGCGCCTGTTGGAATTCTTCATTGAATGCCCATGGCCATTGGATGATATCCAACCAACGGTTGAGTACTTTTAAATTTTTTTTACTTATTTAAAAAAAAAGAAGAATAAGGGGGGTTGGATAGTAAATCTAACCAACAACCTACATTAAGCCAATTTTTTAATCAATCACACTGATTTATTTTAGTTTCAATCCACAATTGTATGAACCCAATTAATATTAATGTTGGGCTTACAAACCCTAACAACTTCCATTCATTCGGCGCTTCCCTCCTCTTCCTCTTCTCTTCCTATTCGAATTCGCTGTCATGTTTTGTTAATAATTTTATTTCAATCGAAGATTGAGGAATTAAGGCATGCAATTTGTATTATTTGTGTAATTTTAATACTGACTTTCATTTGCAAAAAAGTTTGTAATTTTTATGTTTTGTTTGTCTTCGGTTGGTCCCAATCAAAAAGAGTAGTCATCTACCTTTCGTTTCCATCACAATCAGATAAAATATTCAACATTGTCCTAGATTTCATGGGATTTAATTCCGCACCACAAACCTCACTTTTTCTATATTGAGTCCAGAACAACTATACGTCATCCATACTATCAAAAGTCATGCTGATAAATAGCATACAATCATCCATTTTTAATATTTAGAATTCAAATTTAGACCCTGTTTAATTTATAAAAAAACAATAGGATCAATTTTAGGGCCAAAACATAAACAGTGGACTACATATATTTCCTACATTAACGACAATAAATATTACATACATTACCAATTTCATAATTATTAATAATTTCATAAGCGGTGGTTAAAAAAATTAGTATAATATTCACAAAAATTTTATATAACAACAAACCAAAATGATCAATCTTCATTTTCTTATCTAAACCAAGAACCCTACAAATATCTAATCGATATTCATTGCTAAATGTTCGAAATGGATGAACCGCAAAAGAAAATACAATGATATGAAACTCAAATATTTATTACTTGAATAACAATAGTTGAGAATATTTATTCCTAACATCTTAAAACATGAAACCTGAACAATGTTTAAAATTTACTCACTATATCGTTCACGTCGAAATCATGAATAAAAAAAAAAAAACAAAAGTATGGTACTATTTGTTCACAAGTATAAACAAAAAATACAACAATATACAAATACGCAATTATTTACATACCTCAAACTGCTGATTATACTGCTTCGGAGAGGAGACAAGGAAAAGAGAGGTGCTCGATCGAAGGGGAAGAAGAGGGAAGACGGGGAGGCGCCGAAGAGAGTGAAATATCAGGGTCTTAAGGCATTTATTAGTTATATCTATAATATAATACAACCGTTGGATTGAAAACCAAAATGGACGGCTTCGACTGATTGAAGCATATTTTAATCTGGGCCATTGGATGTATTTTCCATCCAACGGCGTTTGTTATTTTCTAATAAAATTTAAACACCCGCGTCTATTTTTGCTTTCTTTAAACACTGCACTCTCTCTCACCCCCATGTCCCCTTCAAAGCAGCAGTAAACCCAATCAGAAAGAAAGACAGAGTGAAAGAGAGGAGAGGGGCACACGTTTTCCAGGTTGCTCGCCGGAATGCATCAACGGCGGTGACTTAGCATCGTTCATAGCACCGGCCGACCGGCGAAACAAATTCCTCCACCTTGGGAAAAATGCAAGAGAGATTTCTCTACCTACAACGCAATGACACCATTTCTTCAGATTACAAAACAGAATCTGCTTATCAGAGCGAAGAAGAGGACGACGAAGAAGATGACGAGGACGAGGAAGTCATCGTAGTGGTCCCGCCACCGTGTCTAACTCTGACTCAAGCCGGTCTCCGCCGAGTTGCCCCCACTATCTCCTGTTCAACCCTTTTCGGGGAAAGATTTCTTCCAAACGGAGATCTCTACACCGGCACTTTCCTCGGAAATATCCCTCACGGCACCGGAAAATACTTGTGGGCCGATGGGTGTATGTACGAAGGAGAATGGAAGAGAGGAGAGGCCGCAGGTAAAGGCCGATTCTCGTGGCCGTCTGGGGCCACCTACGAAGGGCAGTTCAAGTCCGGAAGAATGAACGGCTATGGCACCTTCACTGGCACCGATGGCGATACCTACCGTGGCATGTGGGTAGCCGACAAGAGGCACGGTTACGGAGAGAAACTCTATGCAAATGGGGATGTTTATGAGGGGTCCTGGAAGAATAATTTGCAAGATGGAGAAGGAAAGTATGTGTGGAGAAATGGGAATGTGTATATAGGAGAATGGAAAGACGGGTCGTTTTTTGGAAAAGGGGTTTTAATCTGGGCTAATGGGAATAGGTACGAAGGGTATTCGGAGAATGGAGTTTTGAAAGGTGTTGGTGTTTTTACCCGATGGGACGGAAGCACTTATGCTGGTAATTGGGGGAATGAGTTAGAAAATGAGCAATATGGGATGTTTCCAGCCCAGAGAAGGGAATCTGTTGACGGAGGGAGGTGCAGTGTCTCGGGGAAGGGGGTGAAGTTTCCGAGAATTTGTATATGGGAGGCGGATGGCGAAGCTGGGGATATAACTTGTGATATAATTGATAATGTGGAAGCATCTAAGCTGTATAGAGATGCTAGGGACTCTTGTTTTAGATCAACTTTTGAATCAAAGACGAGTCCTAGGCCTTACTGGTGTGCATTTGATGAGATTAAGAAACCTGGTCAAACTATTTCTAAAGGACATAAGAACTTTGAGCTGATGCTTAATTTGCAATTGGGTATTAGGTAAGCTCTTCCGTTATCACTAAATTATGGAATTAGCTTTATGATATGCCCTGTTGTTGCTTCCATGTGCATTGAGATTGAATGGGTCTTTGATTGAAATTAGTGACATTGAGATTGTTTTCACGTGTAGTATGGATTTCAGGATGGGCGACATTTGATAACCATGGGTCGAATATACGCCCTCCCCTTTTCTTATTGTTGCTGTTTCCTAGATTATGAATGTTGGGTATTTTTAAAACCGGATGCAAAATTTGGTAGGCATTCGGTTGGGAAGCATGCATCAATATTGCGGGAGCTTAAGCTATCCGATTTTGAGCCCAGAGAGAAATTCTGGACGAGGTTTCCTCCTGAAGGATCCAAGCACACACCTCCACATCAGTCGGTGGATTTCAAGTGGAAAGATTATTGTCCAATGGTGTTCAGGTAAACTTGGGGCCTGGATTATTGAACTTTGATTGAATTCATATCTTCTGGAATTTTTGAGTATTTGTGCTTTAACATATATGCTTACTGGAACATTTCTTTGCTGTGGCTGTATGTGGTAACATTGCCGCATCTAGACATTTGAGGGAATTGTTTGGAATTGATCCAGCAGATTACATGTTAGCCATTTGTGGATGTGATACTCTAAGAGAGTTCTCTTCCCCTGGTAAGAGTGGAAGCTTCTTTTACCTGACTCCGGATGATCGGTTTATGATTAAAACTGTGAAGAAATCTGAAGTTAAGGTTAGTGGCTAGTTCTTGCTACTGTGTAAACCATTTAATTGGCAGTGTATGAGTTTGAACCTCAGATGATGGTGTTCGACCTCTTTCATTGGTGCTGTCTGAATTTTAAACTTACTTAACTACTTGTTGAATTGTTTCTTTATTCTTTTGTATATATTGTTGTACTTCTATACTTATCATGACTCAATTTTAGTTCCTTGTACATATCAGGTGCTTATCAGAATGCTTCCAAGTTACTATCGACACGTTTCTCAGTTCAAAAATTCCTTGGTCACGAAGTTCTTTGGTGTGCATTGTGTCAAACCAGTAGGAGGTCCCAAGGTATGATTAAGACTACAATGGATAATTTCTTGAGGCCCAGCAGATAATTTTATAAGAGTTTCCTGTGTTGTGGTTCACTAAGTGTCCATGACGACTGTTATTTTGTGTGGTATTGTGCTGGAAATCTAGACACGGTTCATCGTCATGGGAAATTTCCTTTGTTCAGAGTATCGCATTCACAAAAGATTTGATCTGAAAGGTTCTTCCTACGGTCGCTCAATTGAGAAACCTGAAGGTGAGATTGACGAGACTACCACACTTAAAGACCTTGATCTGAACTTTGTCTTCCATCTACAGGAATCTTGGTTTCAAGAGCTTGTCAGGTTAGCCTGATAAAAATGCCACGTCCTTTGCTGATGATTAAAGTGGGGTTTAGCACTAGTTACACTGATTTTGTGTCATTTTTTTTGTATAATACTCTCAGACAAGTCAATAGAGACTGTGAGTTCTTGGAAGCTGAGAGAATCATGGATTACAGTCTATTGATTGGTCTTCACTTCCGTGATGACTACCCCAGTAGTGAGGCGGCTCAGTCACCTACTGGTATGATAATTTCATTCTAAAATTTTTACTTAGGCTGTTGCATTTGTTTTGAGGATATGGGAATAATAGTATTTGTTCTATCTTTGGTGCCTCTGTAACAGAGAGAAACTGAAACATTAATTTGTTTACTTTTAAGTTAGAGGATATGTCTATAAGCCTGTTCTTCACCTTTTTCAGTGTTTATTGTTAAGTTCTTAATAATCACAGCCGCATACTATGTAACACTGTAAAATTCTTAATAATCCCAGACGCATCCTATTAAATACTGTTTTGCTTTTTTCCAGCTGGAATGGATGAATGTCAAAAGAGGAATTCTCCTGAAGGATATAAGATATTCAAAGCTGAGACACAGGATACAAGCTGGATCATGGAAGGACCGTAAGTATTCCTTTAACTAATTATTATTATCATTCTTAGTTTACAATCTGAAATATGGCGCCCATAATCTTCCCATGCAAATGCAAGGGTAAAGTGCTTATTTTAATTAAAAAGACAGTGTGATGCATGGAACTTTTGCTGTACATAGGATCCAAGAAAAGGTTGGATCACTTTTAGGCCTAATAGACATGGTCTTGCATTATACAAGATAATATTTTGATGTCTTGAAACCATGACCTCCAGTAAGGTGACAATTCTACTATTAAGCCAAGCTCCTCTCCAAGTGGTTCTGTTTAATTGTTGGGAAGAAATAATGCATTGACAGCTATTGGTTTCCCTCTACTTTGTCATTGACGCTTTTGTGATGCTGACTGGAAAACTATATTTTTCTGAATCATTATGGGAGAGCATAATGCTGGACCACTTTTATGACACTTCCATTTATATACCGTCTGCTATAGGCAATGCCCATCAATGTACAAACAATTAGAATATTTTGCAGTTCTGCTATTCTCAATATACTTCTGTTTTTCTCAGGCTTTTTCACGTACTAGAATTCCAACTTTTGATGCCTGTGTTTTGCTGCTGCTTCTGCATCTGATCTGCGTTTCTAATTGTAATATTCTTGACTAGATATGGGCCCAGCCAAAAAATGGGCTATTCCTTGATATTCAGACTTTCTAAATAATTGGTAATGGTCAGATTGAGAATTGGCTTCGAAAGGATTTTCTGGTTGCAGTTTCCTAATAAAAGTTAGATATGGACACACAAAGAATGAGCTATTTTCCTCAAGTTTCTCTTAATTATTGTCAATGGTCAGATCAAGAACTGTGTCTCCAATTTGCAGTTTTTCTAATAGGAGTCAAGTCTCACCAGCCATTCAGCTTTCACTGTGAACAGGTTGTGGTTTTGTGGGCAAGTGCATTTGATACTATCCATCAATGCTCCACATGTGAGTTTGATTGGTCCAATCGTTGTTGAACAATTATCAGATCACAAATGCCTTATGTGGGAAGCATAGATGAAACTATCAGTATTAGTCACCATTGTATCAAGTGATATATACTGGTATGGCTCATTTTTTTGCAAATCGGAACCCAAGAGTGAAATATCGGCCCTATATTAGAGGATATAGGGTGCAAGGCTGGTAGAGGGACATTACGACTTTTGGGATGTGGGGGGACCCGATAACAATGTATCGTTCATTATTTCATTCCATGGTAGGAAATCAAAGCTAGTTGCATCTGAGTGAAAGGCAGTAGCAGCTACTAGTAAGGCTGCAAATATAAAAGTAATTGTGAGTTGTCCATAAATGACAGCCTGGAACACCAGCTCATCATCTTCATATTGAAGGTGTGGTTCCAGATACATGGGCGGATGTTTCACTATGATGTATCAATAACTCACCATGTCAGACGGCAGATGAAACAACTTCTTGCACACTTTTCATATACTATGTTTGGGCATGAGCATTAATTGTAGTACCTTCTCTCCAATTCCCCACTACATGATACTGAAAACAGGAAAAATAACACACTTGGCCCATTGTGTAGTTGACGATTTTATGGTAATGTCAATTGTGGTCCAGTCCCTAAATTCTCCCTTTTTTTAATATGAAGAAGCCGACTTATGAGCTTGCTTACTTTCTCTCTCAAATCTGACACTCCAGTTGTACCCTCAAATTGTGACCTTTTTTATTCTCTTTGGGTGACAATTTGTAGAGGAGTAAGTTGAACCATGCTTCTGATATGAATAGAAAATATCTCTTTAGGAAGACACTCTTTGTATACCTTAAAATATAGCATTTTATCCATCTATTCACAATGACAGACCTGCGGACATTAGATGGATAGATGAGCGTGCCATGTCAACCGAAAGTGTCCTAAATGTGTCCAAAGATATCCCCAAGCATATATAAGCATATATATATAAACACACACACAAAGATGGCTTGGATCTTGACCTGCGTTGCAGTTAGTAATGCTTTCGATTGCTCAGGATCATGTATTTTCCTTTGAATAACCATGTTGCTATTTAACAAGCTCCTATTTGCCAAGTATTGTTCCGTCTTAAGAGTATCGCGCGCGCGCGCGCACACACACACACATATATATATATACTATATATATTTTTTGTGTTATGTGGTGAGTTGCAGGAGACCTTTCATCAGGTTAGGTGCAAACATGCCTGCAAGAGCCGAGCAGGTTTCAAGGATTGAATATGACGAGCATGCTGGCATAGCTAGTAATGGAACTCCACGAAGTGGTGATATCTTTGATGTGGTCCTTTACTTTGGAATCATAGACATCCTCCAAGATTATGATATTAGCAAAAAAATAGAACATGCTTACAAGTCCTTGCAGGTGGATCCCACCTCCATTTCTGCAGTTGATCCTAAGCTCTATTCCAAAAGGTTCCGAGATTTCATTTACAGAATCTTCCTGGAGGATGATTAAATAACAACAAAAAGAAGCGATTATTTTGAGAACTGTTCGATCAAAATGGTGGATCACAACCCAGAAAGTTATATCGTTCTCACAGGCGTCGATTTCTGCAACAGCATTGATCGCTGATCGATCAATAGCCAGGAAAGAATCACATTTATTTTTCCTTGATGGCTGAAAATTTTGAGAGGCAGCCTCAACTGGGTGACCGCATATTACATTGTACATGGTAGGGGAAACTGTGAATTGGGATCATACATTCTGATTTGTCTTCTGGGATTTTTTTTTTTTTTTTTTTTTTTTGGGTTCTCTTTTGTTTGTGTACTGAGAATCAGAGGAAATAGCTGAAATTGTTTCCAAGGTGAAGATTGGGTTTAGCATAAATGTAACAATTGTACAGCTAAAGTAAAAGGGTGGCTGGTAATATAGTGGAAATTGATTTTCTTGTTTGGTGGTGGTGACTTAATATATTTTACAGCATGACCAAACTGTCTGTATCGGGATCTTGCTTTGAAACGTGGAATGCTAGCTTTTCCAGTAAGACATGAAAAGAAGAGAAATTAACAGGAAGAAGGGTGTTGACTTGGCCCCCACCGCATCTCTCTCACAGTCCATTTATTTCTGTACATTATTATTCTTCTGATTGACCAACATGACAGGTAGAAAGCATTCAAGAATCCTTCTGGGCTTCGTTCTTATCAGAGTTTTTGCTATTCACAGACTCCATTCAATACTATCATATATAATTTTATCTTATGCTATAAATGTGGTTAAAAATCTGACTCAAATTCGTATCCATTTAATGTAAGCTTTTGATGCCATTTGATTTGTGTCAATTTTTACCTTTCCAAGGGTAAGTTCTCAGCATACAATAATCTGTTATTGGTTAAATCCATAGGCAAATTCAGGTTCAGCCTTGTCAGCAAGTTTAAATTTTGAACACTTTGCATCCTTATAAATAACCATCAAATGTTTTCAACAATATCAACCTGGTTTTCCAGGTAGTTTAGTTGCACAATCTCCTTAGCTATCAACCCCTCCTATCGAAGGCTGTGGCTGCATCGTCACACTTCTGCTGCTATGCCTTAAACAACGTAAACTATGGGAAAACTCGCCCATTTTCATAATTAAAATTCCTCAACATTACCACTATTAATTGTTCATGAAACAAAGCTTCATATCATAATAACTAGGAAATAACATTTAACTACATGTAGTTCTGTAACCGTCTTCTTTAGGGGCCACAAGATGTGAAATTCAGCCGCAAAAAGACAGATGGAAAATGGCACTCCATTAAATCTGATGCCCTGATGACAGTCGCAGCTGCAGTGATCAGAAATTGACCACGGGGTTAGTGGAGTAACCTTTGAAACAGCACGAAAGATGCTGACATCCAGGATCATAGGCTCTAGCTTTTGGCTAGCAAGCTTAAACAGGCACACATCGTGTTCTTCCAAGAAATTATCAAGAGCAAAATCTATCCACCCTTGGTTAAGTCCAAATCCTCGGCGACACAGTGAATCCATGAGATTCATATTTTCTCCACAACATGCAAAATCAATCACTAGTTAGTTTCTAATAGAGAGAAAGGGTTGCTTTATATGAGAGTGATGCTTACAGATCCATTTTGCAGGAATTGTCTGCTCATGGCACAAGCAAATGATTATAATGCTGAAAAGAAGTGACCTGAACTAAATTGTTGTAAAGCAAACTTTGTCAATTGTAAATGATTTACGTATGTGACATGGAAAGACCCAAAATCAAAACTCCAAAACTGATTGGATAGAATGTTAACATGGAAGATATTACTGTCTTAAATTGTCTGTGAACACATGTAGGTGTCATAACTACAACAAAGCTCCCATCAGTTGATTCTTGGCGAGCCATTTCGAAGGCCTTCTCCTTCTCCATTTCGGTTATAGGTCTTCCATTAGACGTGAAAAATTGATCCTTTGTGGGGATACCCGAAAACATCAGCAAGAAAGGCAAATATTAAGATTACAAGTAGTCAAACAACCGAAAGACAGCTCACTCCCACACTCGGCACCCCACTTTTGTTTGAAGGATTTTGTTCAACTAAATCATTTTCCAAGATTATTAATGTATTAATGATTTCTTTGACACTACGAAAAACTTTCCTTTGAAAAGTAAATTCCCTCTCTCTTTTTTCAACAAGTAAATTTTTTTCTTGAGAAGGATTGTTTCCACATAAAATAACATTTTTCTCCTTTTGAAGAAAACCCGGATGTACACCAAACTAACAAGTAATATAGACGACAGCAAAAGAAGCTGCACATGTGTCACAGCACTGTGAACAAGGAAACCATAGACCACTTACGTGCATAGAACACTTTCCACAGCCGAATTAATGTTGGGGCTTAGGGTCAATCCCGTGTGGGAAATAAGGGCCGGAGTCATTATACTTGGCCGAAGTCACTAATTAAGGTATGAGGACTTTACGTGAGGGCTGAAGAGTTTGAATAATGGACGAAAACTTTGAATAACTTCCAACAACTCTGCATAATGGACGATAATTCTGAATAACGTCC
Organism: Nepenthes mirabilis; assembly: GCA_025585075.1. Classification (NCBI taxonomy): domain Eukaryota; kingdom Viridiplantae; phylum Streptophyta; class Magnoliopsida; order Caryophyllales; family Nepenthaceae; genus Nepenthes; species Nepenthes mirabilis. Next base: position 35,453 of record JAODPA010117807.1, read on the forward strand.
GAAAACTCTACATCATGGATGAGAATTCTGATTAATGGACGAGAACCGTAAGTGATACCTGGAGACATCAGTTTTTGTCAAGGATATCAAGTAATGCCCGAGGACATGGGATGATGTCTGAGGACTTTGGTCAATGCTTGGGAACTATAACACCTGCAACGTTTGCGCAAGCAATTTTTCAGAAGGGGAAGTTGACTTTCAAAATTTGCAAATGATTGGCTGAGTATGTCAACTCCTCCTGACAAAATGACACTTCGTAGAGTTAGTGGTAAGTTACAGAATTGATGGCAGGTTTTGCACGCACGCAACCTACTTATTGGGTAGACGGCTGCCAAGTCAAATTTGTATATATATGCATGTTGGGCATGCAAGCAAACTAGAGCGAAGTGTGAGAGTGCGAAGAAAAATAGAGAGAAGAAAATAAGGAGTAGCCATTTTACTCTTGTACTCTATTCTTTACTCTCCAATGGTTTTTATAACCACAATTTACATAGTAAAATTATTTATTGATTAAGTGTCCCGTGATTTTCCTTTTTATTTAGAAGAGAATTTTTCATATAAAAATTATGAGCGTTTTTGCTCTTTCTCTCGTCTCATAATTGACTTTTAGAATTGGTAGTTGATTGGTTGAGCAAGTCAACCCCTCCCGACAGAATGACGCTTCCCAAAGTTGGTGGCAAGTTACAGAATTGGTGGCAGGCTTTGCACGCACGCAATCTGCCTATTAGGTAGGCTGCTACCAAGTCAAATTTATATATATATACATATTGGGCATGCAAGCGAATTGGAGCTTAGTGTGAGAGTGCGAAAAAAAATAGAGAGAAGAAAATAATGAGTAGCTATTTTACTCTTGTGCTCTATTCTTTACTCTCAAATGGTTTTTTTTTAACCACAATTTACATAGTAAAATTGTTTGTGGATTAAGTGTCCCGTAATTTTTCCTCTTATTTAGAAGAGAATTTTTTACGTAAAAATTGTAAGTGTTCTTACTCTTTTCCTCGTTTTAAAATTGATTTTCAGAATTGGTAACTGATTGACTAAGCATGTCAACTCCTCCTGACAAAATGACGCTTCGCAGAGTTGGTGGCACGTTAAAGAATTGATGGCAGGCTTTGCACGCACGCAACCTGCCTACTGGGGAAATGGTCGCCAGATAAAATTTGTATATATATGTATGCTGGGCATGTAAGCGAATTGGAGCTAAGTGTGAGAGTGTGAAGAAAAATAGAGAAAAGAAAATAATAAATAACCATTTTACTCTTGTACTCTATTCTTTACTCTTCAATGATTTTTTTAACCACAATTTATATAATAAAATTATTTGTGGATTAAGTGTTATATGATTTTTTCTCTTATTTAGAAGAGAATTTTCCACGTAAAAATTGTGAGTATTCTTGTTCTTTCCCTTGTCTCTTTATTTTGTGCCAATCATTTTAGTCCGACTCAATTTCACTAATATTGTCCAACCGACCATTATCTTCCCTAACTATTAAGTTCTCAACTCTTAAGAAATGCTTACCAAGTCAGACGTTCGATCCCTGGAATAATTGATGGTGAACAAGGAGATTTATCAATTGACAAAAATTGCTTTAGGCCTGATTTTCGTGTCTGCAAATACTTATTTTGTGCACCACAATAAATTGAATAAGAAGTAAAATGTATATGGAACTCACTCCATAATATATCTTTCAATACTCAAATCATTAATATTTCTAAAACACGGAAAGGAAATAATTATTGGAATTGAAAGAGAATGTGAATGAGTGTGAACTGGGATAATTTTGATCCACTTGGGTGTACTTATTTGTTTATTTGTTAAAGTGTCTTTTTTTTCAGATTTTCTCTCTCCCCTTTTCTGCCGATTTGAAATGAGTTGTATTTATAGCTCGAATTTCTAATCATTATATAAAAAATTATTGGAAAAACTAGATAAAAGGATTGGATATGTGTAGGATGCGTAGCAAAATTATATAATGTATTCAAACAAATTCTGTAGAGTTTATAGATTAAGTGAGATCATTTACTTGCCCAAAAAATAGGAATCATTTATAATTTTTGTAACACAATAAAAAAAAATATAAAT
>JAODPA010117818.1:0-18559 GCA_025585075.1 Nepenthes mirabilis
TTTTAAAATATTGGAGAAATCCTCCAATGTCAGCCTATCTAGCTACAATTGTGGACTCCTTATGTAAATTTACTTGGGTATTTATCTATTTTGAAAAACTCTACACCAACATTGAAGACTGATAATATAGAAAAAATAAAGGCACGAATTTATCATAACTTGTATGTAATGTGCAACTTGTATACATCTTATGGGTATGGAATCTATAGGTTCAAACAAGGAAAGCCAATCTAGTTATGGGCCACCAATACAACCCAGGCCAACTGTATATTCAATGACTGCATAACCCATATGTCCAAGCAAGACATTATACCCAGACGACATAACTCTCTAGATCCGGTCCGATGATCGAAACGGTTATATAACCAATAACAGCAGACGTTAATTATAACTGTTCTTGATAAGGATAACGATTTAACCGTCTGACCACACAATTGAAACCGTGTGACATATAACCGCTTCCTATCAACTAGAAATATCCATTCCCTCCATCAAATTGGGGTACGGGAGTTCGATTAAGACGCCAATAGCTCTTAAAATTCTCTCTCTCTCTCTCTAAATAAGATGCCCAGAGCCCAACTCCTCAAAATACAACTCAATTTAGTCATATTTCCTTAAGCATAATTGAAATACTGATTTAAGCGTTGGAGGATATATCGAAGAATAAGTCCCACTAATCATTTGATCTTTATTTGTGTTGCACAGGATTTGATTTAGAGGCTTACGAAACTCTTAAATTGCAAGTGACCGACGGACACAGATTCTCATCCGTACAACAACCAAATCCTCAATACATAACATTGGCGCCATCTGTGAAAATAAAAGTCTAAAAAACATATTTTAAAAAAAGAAAGAAAATGGTGTATTCTAAGGGCCAAACTAGTACACCAGTTAGGGAGGTCACGTTAGGTGACAATAACGCTCCCACTATAAACGCAATTGGCGATCATTTCGATCATTATGTCTGAGCACTTGCTCAAACCGTTCAAACACTTGTTACAAAAATGGATGCGTGACCAAAACAAGTGCCTTCTTCGGCCTCTCAAACCGCCACATCAAAAAGAAAGAAAAGTAGAGGAAGAAAGCACCCCTCCAAAAAGATAGACAACCAGGACGACCGTGGGAATAAAACGGCCTCAAACAAAGTCCCGTCTCGACTTGAAAGTCATTTAAGTCTCCAGGACCAAGAGGATAGTCCTGAGAGACGAAACCCTCGGTATTTCCGAAATGATAGGGAATCTATCATTGCAATTTGCAAATGCCAAATTGCAAATCAAGAGAATGTATATAAAACTAAAGAGTATGACTCAGAAATATGAAAGTTGACTAGCATAGTTAAAGCATACCGACGTCCAAGTAGCATGATTTGAACATATAGAAAACACAAAAGGAACACTAGTACACTTCAACCACAAAATATAAAGGATATAGATAAAATGAATGGAAAAGGTCCCTCTAGTCATCGCATATCATATAACAAATCCTCTCACAACGAATTCCAGCAAGTGAAAATACATAAAAAAAATGCCTCGAAAGAGACCTGAAGGGATACATGATATTCTCACTCCTATTAAATGCCCAATCTATATAAATGACCATAATAGTTACTATTGAAAATTGTGAGCGAATATCAGCAGATTTCTCAAGTTAATGAATGATTCTATCACTGTCAAATGATGATTGATGCATAATGGAAAAGTACTTCCAGCCAACAAAATACCACAGAGATAGAATGCAGAGAGGCATAGCAACAAGGGCAAAAAGCTTTGAGTCAGTTGCTGTGCTCCCTCTTTCTATCTGTTCCTAGCCCCTCAAGTATAACAGTAATGGAACGGATTATTTTTTTTTCAATAATCTCCGTCAATAAACATACTAAATTAATACCCATAATTAAATAATATGAGATTCTACGAAAATTGGGCATAATTTCCTCTAAATATGAGCCAAAACCATACATACAATCTATATAAATAAACCTGCATAAAACATATAAATCGCCAGACTTTAATATTCAACCACAATATACACACAGGATTCGCCAATACCATATCATCCATGGCTCTAACACAATATTTCTACAACTATATTGGATCTAAGAAAGATACCTTCTAGGCCTAATCAAATCCAAAATGAAATAAATGCAAAAGCAAAATTAAATCCTTACATAACCTGCGGAAGCATAATAATGATTCATTGCAATTCAAACAATAAATTGTATCAAAACTTATTACATAACATTAAACTTAATCAACTATTTGCACAACATTAAATCCGTCACATTCTAGGTTCTAAGTCTTCGAAGTTCTTCAATCTTCGTAAGCCAAACCCTCTCGATGCTCTATCTAATTGGATGTTAACATGTGACTCTTATCTGAAAGGAAGAAGAAGTAAAAGTGAGCTAACAGCCCAACAAGTACATCATAACAAAACACTGAACAATGATAACAAAACTAAACGGAAGAAAGATATATGGACATGGAAGATGTGCATAAATAAAACTTGAGTAAACACGCTTAGGGTGCAATTTACTTCTCTCTTTGTTCTTATTTTCTTTAGGACGTAGATTAAGTATAATTATTCATCTTTGCGGACCTGGACTAGTAGACTCCACCAGCCAAAAGAACAAATAATCGAGGATAGATTGTATTCACTCCACACAATCAAATGTCAGAATTCAGAAGTTGTGGCTCTCCCCACAATCTTTTCAGATTCAGAAACAGAGCTATCCTATATTACTACTGTAACGTCCTAAGATATGACCATAGTATCACCCGCTACAACATGCGACCAAGACAAATCCTTAAGTCTCCACTATCATACTAATGACATGCCTTGCCTGAGGACATTACCCATCAGAATATGAATTCAAGTACTAATTTCATGGTTACTTATTCTTTTGAGGGAAGATCCACCAAACTTATTTCACAAATATAACTTATTTCTCAAGTATCTCCATCTTAGAGATCAAATCCATCATAATCCCAAATGTGGAACTTCCCTCTAATTATTCATATGCTCATTATCTTACTTGCTGATTTAAATCTTTTCACGACTTAACTTATACACAAATACCATATGCACAAAGAGGATTTGGAACCCTTACCATCAAAGAGCAAATTAACTTTGAGAGCTTTCAGACATGGATTTCTTTCACAAATGCATATATCGAAGCTTCCAGATTATTTGATTAGACTTCTACAAATATACATATCATATGATTAGCAATTAAACATGAAAAATTATGTAAAATATCATCCAAAATCCTCGGTGAATAGTACACATAAACAGTGCACGGATTACACATCGATTAATTCTCGAAATTTTGAACATCCAACGGGTAAATTATCGAACCCAAGGCATAGACAACTATAATCCCAAGTCAATTTACACATTAAACCCTAAATCGAAGCTTAAACGGTTTCCGGGCGCTGGTTAGGGGCTCTGCGAACGAATTTTCACCTCAAACCACAAATTCAGATACCTAATCGATAAAATTGCATGCTCAAGTCTTGGGTATCCGTAGTCTAGTCCCAAATTAGGCCGAAGCCCCAAATATCCGTGGGTTTCATGCTCAGGCGCAAGGGTTAGGGTTTACGTTGTCCAAAACCTTACCTAAACTACAAATTTGGACTCCAAATTAACATATATACATGCTTAGGTCTTGAAAATCATAAAATATAAACCCAATCGGATATCGAAACAAGGATACTCGAAGAAAAATAAGACAAAAGTGTAAGAAAACGAAAGATGGGGGTATGAATGTACTTGCCTCGACCTGATCTATCACCTTTTTAACTGGTTCTCGGACGGATTTGGATTCGAAGGCCTTTGTTTGCCCATTCTCTCTCTCCTCCCTCCCTCTCTCTCTCTCTACCGGTGGGAAATCACAGAAAAATGGCCGATAGAAAGCCTGCACGCAACTTTATAACAGACTGACGCTTGAGCGCCTGGCGAGAGCTAACCAATCTGAAAATGGCGCCTCCTTGTGCGCTCGAGCGAGCAGCATCCACGGGCTTTTCCGGAACAATCTGTTTTGGTGCCTTCTGCTAGGCTAAAGCCAGCAGTAAGCCCAACTCTACTATTTGCTACACTAAGGCTAATTTTTCAATTTTTTCAATTTTACATATCCCAAACTTAATTACATCAAATTAATTAATAGAATTTACTATATTTTGAGAACTCGGACCTCACAATAACTCTTCTTTTGCCAGCATGAATTTACTCAATTTGGTCATTGAAAGTTGCCACCATTGCTTTATGACTATCTAACCTATTAAAAAACACAGGACAATAATAGCAAATCATTACTTCAAGGAAATCGCAAACTGTTTCACACTCCTGGAGAAAGAATGAAGTGAATCAAGGGCTATAAGAGGATAACCTCTTCCCTCTGCTGTTCATGGAATTACACTATGCATCAGAGATTGGGAATTAATCACCAAGTCCAGTAATCAAGATTCAAGAGGGTACGACAAAAATGAATAATTCACCATTTATTTTACCCCTGAATTATCATTGCATTTGAGCAGAGATAAGTATACAAACCATTTTCAGCACTAATTAATCAAGATATAGGGCAACTGGAAGATTACCATGAGTTTCACTGCAGCTCCCAGTCCTTCAACTTCTTGCTTCCCTTGGGTTTTGTAATAGGCTTGTTCATGCCAGCCATTCTTGCATTGTACTTTGCCCGAAGAGGATCATTGTACGTCCACCTGCATTTTATCAAAATCAAGATCATCAACAAACATCAGAACATCGTCAACCCATGCCAAGACTCAAACAGAGACCACCAGAGAAAGCAAATAGGGAGAAAATGGACAATGTTCAACTGATTTTCCCCTCAAGAAAAAAGAAAACCAAAAAATTACAAAAAAAAAAAAAAAAAGCAATCAAGTAAGAGAATCACACACAAAAGCAATATGCAACATTAGGTTGCTCAGCTATCAGCTAAATCCGGAGATCAATTAAAAAAACAATTCCAAGGAAGTTGTGTNAAAAAAAAGCAATCAAGTAAGAGAATCACACACAAAAGCAATATGCAACATTAGGTTGCTCAGCTATCAGCTAAATCCGGAGATCAATTAAAAAAACAATTCCAAGGAAGTTGTGTAGGTTCACTACAATAACATTCCATGAATTTCCCATTTATTACTCAATGACTGGGATCTTCTTGCAATAAATCAGAATCGAGGATTCAATCATGATTAGAATTTCTGATGGGGAATGGCGGGGCCCAAAGGGTAATGAGATGAACCTCAATAAAATTTGATTAATTCAACAGTGGATGAAAAGGTACACAGCTATTTATATCAACTGCTTGGTAACCAAGGAAATATTGAAAACAGTGCTAAATATGTCAGGAATTTTGTTTCCTGATACTACTAGACTCTGATACCTTCTAAAAACCATACAAATAAAATATGCCTAAAAGACTATTAAGAAAATAGAAGAAATTTAGACAATCTTAAATATCTGTAGTTTCATCAGATTATTGGATTACTCACCAAGGATTTGATTTTCCATTGCATTTCTTTATGTGCATTCCACATCACAAATTACCTAAAGTCTTCCCATATCATTAGGTACAACAGGAATAAAAAACTATAGCTAAACCGTATCTAAAACCAGCTACATCAAGAAAAGCACCAATGAGTGTATATTGAGTTGAGCTTAACCAAATTTTCACTTTCAAGTACAATTGAACTGTTCTACAGCTTGAGCGAATAAATTTTGCATTTTTCCACCTACCTCAGGCTTATCACCAGAAGTCTATATGTGCTTGGGCGCATAAAAAAATATAGCTACATCTAGATCAAGAAAACCAAGTGCACCAATGAGTATATATTGAGTTGAGCTGAAACAGATTTTCACTGGAGTAAAGCTGAACTATTTTATAGCTTGAGCAAACAATATTTTTTGTGTTTTTCCATATACCTCTGGCTTATCAATGGGAGTCTATTTGTGCTTGGGTGCAGCTTGAGCACTTATTAACAGAAACTGAAGCCCAGCTCAAGCTGGGCTTATTTAGTAGGCTTCAACCAGAAAAGCAAAAAAAATTCCCAACGTCTGCCAGCCTGACTTAACGAGATTGACAAGTTAGTTTTGTAAATTTATTTGGTCACGCCCACAGATAAATTCCAACGACTCATCATAGACGGGTCATGCAGCTTTTGAAGTGGGGGATAAAAGAGTGAAACCAAAGTGAGTGAAACCGAGAATAATAAGACTTGGACTCGCTTGACATGGTTTAACTAAGATCAAACTCACATTGACCTCAAGACCTTTAGATTGAGGAGCTTGAGCATGCCTTGCCAATTTAGAGGATCAAGCATGGCCCCGAAAACCAACATATTTAAAAACTTTAACACTTGCTACCATGGATGAAAATATTAGTATCGACACTGAAACTGGTTGCAATTACATTAGTATCAAACATATTGCTACTTTATAAAAATGGGCTAACTACCTCATATTATCTGTTTAATAAAACAAATGCATATTTCATCTCTTTATCTCATCATAAGGATCATGTCAATGAACTCAAAGGTATTGCACATTAAGACAAACTCTTTCACAGAGAACATCTATGTATTGCTTGCCAATAGGGACAAATTACTCATGGGCAAGGTAATATCTGAGTCCCAAAATTCCTTGGTTTGGTTGGGCATAATGAAAAACAAGGAGATATCACGTTCACATATAAACTATGTTGACAAAAAGCTAAACGGAATTTACCGTTCTTACAATATTTAGCATTTAGTGTGGAAGCTCTTATTTTACTTGTAGTAGAAATTTAATAATTAGGTAGGGGAATGAATTTAGTTGAAAGGCATCTGATTAGCTACCAAATGCTTGTGTTGTTAAAAGCACAATAAAGAAAGTATTGGTCACCTATTTATGAAGAGGTAGCTTGCTATATAGGTATGGAAATATATTGATCGTGTGTATATTGATTAAAATAGGCGGCCGGGGAAGCTTGATCTTATTAAAAAGCACATTTTACCTCATGCAGAACCTATCAATCTGATCATAAGATTTAAATATTTGCGGATCTACTCTAGCTACATCTAAGTATCGAAAAAACAAGGAATTCCCTCCCCTCTTGGTTTACATGAGGATGCACAAGCTTAGAATTTTTCATTTCACCTGGTTTGGAAAATTATCCTATCCTTATTGACTATGAAAAAGTATGCAACTATCTCAATTAGGACATTCTTCCAACAAAATCCAATGTAGATGTACAAATCCTGGTCAACACAACAGAACATAACATAAACAGAAGTATTAGAAAAGTTACGAAGCCTGACATTTAGTGTTATTTATTGGGCAGGGCTTTTAATTCCATTGCAGGGATCTCTCGCATGTTGCTGTGTTGTTTGGTGATTTATTCAATCCATGCAACCATGTAAAGAGAACATAATCCTTGTAAAGAGCACCCTCTCTAAGCTGATCAGTTGTTGCATATCCTGATTCATGTCCCTAAATACTCCAAAGGCTGCACAAGAAGATTGGACACACTTCATGTTACTCAGATATGGGAACAAAGGTTTGATACAAAAGTTCACGTGTTTGGAAATCGGCTATTTTCCAATGATCTTCCAAATTAAAAATCCGCATCATACCCATGTCCAGGCATTGAGTGTCTGATACAAGTACTTAAGAGCCTGCACCTGACCACTTCGTGGGGAAAGGGCTGCATACTTCATATTAGCTATTTAAACAAAAGAATTCCTCTTTCATCTCAGTCTCATTAGAAGGGTGCTACTGGAGATCTAAAAGGTATAGGACATTTTGACTGATACTTTTAACGGAGAACATCAACATTCTTGCTGCCAATAAGCAAAAATTACTCAGAGGCAAAATAATGAGTCTTAAAATTCCTGTATTGGGCAGGAACAGCCGGGGAGGGGGGGTTGACTTACAAGCTAAGATGAAAAAAGGCTAAATGGAATTTGGTAAAAAATTCACAGTTTTTGCAACTCATAGTCAAGCATGCATCTTGATTATGACTCACAAATTCCTATACATTCATCAAGACAAGACAATAGGTACTCTCCCCCCTTATAGTATAATGGGCAAGCTTAGCATTTTTAATTTTCCTTTGGAAAGAAAACTATCAGAATCTTATTGACAATGAAAAAGCATGCAAAACTATCAAAATAACTACATTCTTTTCCAAAAAAATCCAACATTGCGCAAAATGCAGGTCAAAAGAACTTCACAAGTACAAAAGTTATTAAAAACAAGTTCCAAAGCCTAAGACATATCAGTCTTTTGTTACACAACTTTTGATTGGGAATGCTTTTCGGTTTCGCTGCAGAGATCTCATAAATCTTGCCGTGTTAGTTGGTGCTTTATGATAACCACAGGAGTATGCGAAAGTGAGAAGAAAGTATACCTTGTGAAGACCACCCTCTCAAATCTGCTCACTTGTTGCACATCCTGATTTAAGTTCCCCGTCATTCAAAGACCGCAAAACAAGATTGGAGAAGGTTCTAGGATGCTTCCATGGTGAAAAAGATTGATGTGGTGTGATTAGGTGAAAACCACTTTAATCAGGTAGCTGCATGATGCCTACGACTCTTGTTTGCTTTAGTAAAAAAGTTCAAGGAAAAATGCCTTTCATAAAAAGGATGAAATTTTAAGCGAAATATGGGAGAAAATAGATCTTGTTGATTTACCAGCCAAATCATTATGTCCCATTGCCAAAATCCATAAAAGGTGGCTATGGTCCCCGCTTCACACTTTTAGCTAGAAATGGAGGATGGCACAACAATTACATCTCAAGAGGTTTATGGTGGGGCAATAGAACCTTCCAAGAGGTTGTCTCCTACGTGAAAATATCCCTTCCAATAAGACAACTGGCGGACCATCTTTCAATTGCAAATGCAGCAAAGAGCTACTATAGCTGAGGGTGGCTCTCCCAAGGGAACTGCTAAATTAAAGAGGTTTAGGAAGTCAACTGCACTTCTCCTGGTGGATTGTTTTCTCTCATGGTGTGCTACTATCAATTTTACTTTGATAATGTAAAAATTGATTAAGGCTAACAAGAGCCAAGCAAAATGGAGAGAGAGGCCATCAACTATCCTAAAATACATTGCACATGAGATTTTTTTCCCCTTGTGTTGGCATTAGTTGGGTACTTGTTCTGTAAAGCATGCCTTCGGGAATCAAGATAGAATGTCCTAGTGCTCAGAAGTACATGGGGCTCATTTCCTTATTTGGAGGTTTTGGATATCAACGAGATCATGATGGGCAGATCAACCCACTTTGTAAACTAAAAAAGTCAATATTTACAATAAGTTTCACAAACTTTCCAAAACTATACTGAAGTACCCTTTTGATTGCTTCATTAGAAATTTGAAGACTTCACTAATCCATTACTTCATCGGACCCACCAGTTACTCAAGTTTTCCATTTATTATAAATGCATTCAAAGAATGTGAATCCCAACGATTTGTTGGATCAGTTTAACAACTTTCCTAATTTACCTTTCATGTACAACTATTTTTTGGTACAGAGGACACAAGTTCTAGAAACAACAAAGCTACAATCACAAATGTTAAGCATTAGCTAAATCATCATTTGGAGAACTTCCAATGCTATCTGTTAGGTGATACCAGAATAACATCTACATTTTTAAGCCCCCAACCTCGCCATATGGGCAAAAGTTAATCCCACATTGAAATTGTTGGAGCTGCTCAATCCAGACTCTACACAAAAAGCTCCAGACCCTTGATCAGATAAGGACAAGCAGGTGCTACCACTTTGTGAATCTAAATAGTAGCTTCTAAGCAATCAGATTCAATAATAATATACACTCTAAGCAGAGCTTCCCAAGCTCACTAAAGTGCATGCCGAGTAGCCATGAGTTCTGTGATATATTGGCTGTATGCCCAAGAAAATCAGTGAAATCTCCTTCCATACCATCTACCATGAATATCTCCGATAACTGTACCATATCCAGCCTTACCAAGATTGCCGAAAAAAACTCTCTTTGAGACTAGTCATATAACAACACTTAAGAACAAAATGCCATTGAATGACTTGAGGTTGTTTGACCTGAATCATTTCCATCCAAAATACGTAGGCAGTATGTAAGAAGTAATTCTTAAGCTGATTAGTCCTAAAGAATACCAGCATCAATGAACACTTTTGGCCTTCAATGACCTCTTTGATCTGAACACACCAAATACCCTATTGAACTGACAATAAGGTGACATTTCCCCATTAAATCATCTCCCTCAAAATCATTTAAAGCAAAAGATAGAAGCCACTCTTTCCAACCTACATTTCCAAACTAAGCAAGATAGCAAGCCATACCACTTCTGACTTATGGGGCATGGCGGTCAGCATGTGGAACTAATTGTCCACACCTCTCACATGTATTGGAAGCATGGATGAAAATATTGGCATCGGTATCGGTCGTAACTGTATAGATATCAAACATATAACAATACATATCAGTATCAGATATATTAGAAGCAAAATATTTTTTAGTTGATCCTAAATAATAGGAAAATATCAGCTAAATATCGGACATAACAGTAGACATTCAAAATAACCGCCCACATATCTTGATATATCACCAATTGGCAATGTATTGTGATTTTTTTGCAGTAATAGGACATGTCAGTATCAGGGGGCCTTTATACCAATATATATCGGTCGATATTTTATTTCATGATTAGAAGAGGTTAGACCAATGGCACCATAAATCATTTGTGATCTGTTGACCTTAATGAGCTATCCACATAAATTCCTTGCGCTGTGAGGGAACTTTCAAATTCCATAACCAAATCCATCTTTCACTTGCTTACATTCAGCAATACTTTCACAACAACCATTGATAGCTAGCATTCAAAGACCAAGCTCCTTCAGAAGAATCCTCAAAATCAGCCTATCTCTGGAACCCATACATCTTGGGATTGGTATGGCCTATTACAGTGTCAGCCAACCCCTCAAGTAAGTCAGCTTCATGCAACTCAACTGCCAATAACCAACTGTACCAATGATGCTGCCAGAAGACTCAATCAGCTGGATTGATAACATCGACAAAATCTGCCAAATAGTGCATCCCAACCCAAGTGATCAAATTAAAGAGAGACATGTTGACCATCCCCTATTGAACTTGTAACCTTGTAGCTGTTGAGGACTTCTATAAATGGAACTCCAAATATAAGAGGAGCCTTTTGGAGGAGTTAGATTATATATGCCTCCCACTGTGAAGCAGTGCATGGCCATCTTGGGGGAATTGAATGACAATGCTCTCTTGGGAAGATATTTTTTTGGTGTTAATTTTTGGAGTTGGGAATATATGTCTCATTTGATGGGTAGTTTTCTTTTTGGTAGGAATTGATCTAATTATTTGTTGGCTTTTAAGCAGATGACAATTTTTTTTTGTTAGGAAAGTGTTTCTTCAAGGGATGTGTAGGCATTCTAGGCTTCATTCAGGTAGCTGCTAGGTGGTTTTTATCTTGTAGTCATCCCATTAAATGTCAGATTTAAGAATTTGAGAAATACATGTTTAGTAAAGCTTGAAACTCACTTTATTCTCTTGTATTTTCGAGTTTACTCTTTTTAAATTTCCAATCATCTTATTGGTTCCTTCATCATTTAGTATAAGAGTCGGTGTAACGCTCTTGGTTATAGTCTTATTTCCCCGTGGAAACTCATGGAGGTTGAGGACAACAAAGTAGCTAATTGGGTATAAATGAAAGAGATGATGAAGTTCAAGAACTTCGAAGATATGTTGAAGAACTAACTTTATATCCAAGTCATGGGTCTTCAATATTGAACACTAAGGTATCCAGAAAACCTTATTATAGTCTATATTTATCCAATACCGAGTCTACATTCAGCAGTGTTGAGGTCATCATTTTCTTTCATATGAGGGAAGCTTGTTTCTCTAGCGTAACCATTGTATGTACATTGTGGGATATCATGCAAGAGACACTGAGTTCTGACATATTGGACTATGAACACTACCAAGGGTGGTAGAAAAGAAAACTAAGGATATCGAGGATATCCGGAGTAGCATGGGTGGAAGTATGTTAGACCATGGATGCCAATGATCCTTTTGGTACTACTTGGTGAGTGGTAGAAAGGAGTCTCATGTAACTTACCCAATTGATAGTGGCATAAATACATTGGTCTTTAGTTCTAGTGATGAAAATAAGATCCAAGGGGGTTCATTGATATCTTGTGTTGATATATCAATACCTCATTTGTGTTGGGGTTCTAAGAAATCTAATCTATTGATGTCTTGTGATAATTTATTGAGATCTTGTTGAATCGAGTCTTTGAAATATCTTGGAACTTGTGAGTTTGTTATAAGGTTTGATACTGTCAAATTGTGCTTTTCGGTAGCTTCGTGACATTGGATTTCCTTTGGAGTATTTCTTTAATTTCCGTAGTCATTGACTTTGGTTATGGATTGTTTGTTGGGCATTCAACTTATTCTTCACGTCTTCGTACCCTTTAAGTGTAGTTTACATATTGCCTTGGGGTCCTACTTTTGGAGAAGTGATAACTGGCTCGAATTCGGAAGCGATGGTGCCTTGAGGGCAAGTCTAGATAATATTTAGCTTATGTACTTGATTATAGTTGTTGGACTATTTCATTTCCGTTGTATTTTGGATTATGGTCCGTGCAAGTTCAGATTTTGGAATTTTATACTTTCATCCTTGTATTGGATGCAGTGCATTGATTGTCATTGGATGACGGTTGGTTATTTATATATGGTTTTTCTACATTTTTTTGGATATTATATTATTTAGAGAGCTCAACGTCGTAGTCCAAGTAGCCTGCGGTAGGCCGATTGGCTCAAGTTGAGACATTCGAGGTTGCCTTCAACTTGTAGAATTTCTAGAATGGCTTAATGCCATAGAAAAATTCTGCGATTACAAGGAGATGCTGGAAGCTCAAAGTGGGAAGCTTGTTGCTAGAAGGCTTCATGGTAAGGCTTTAGCATAGTGGGTTAAACTCAAGAAATGCAGCTTTAAAGATGAAAGCTATAGATTTCTTCTTGGGAGAAGACAAAATCCAGATTTCAGGAAAATTTCCTTACGTTGGATTTTTGTTGGATGGTTTTTTCCAAATTTAAAGTTCTTTACAAAAAATGCTTAGAGTATGATAGAGTACACAAATAGTTTTCCAAACTCATGGCTCAAAGTGACCTTTCACAAAAATGAGAGCAATTTGTGACAAAGTTCATTAGTGGATTATAGAATCCTCTCCGAGATGATGTCAAGATGCATCTGTTATGGCAACTCAATGATGTGATACTTTCAATTAACCTTGAAAGTTGAGGCTAAACTATTGAGGACTCCAGACGAGTCGCAGATGAAATACTCGATGACCTTCGGATTCCCAACCACCAACAATGTCACCGAGTACAAAGCATTACTGGTCAGACTCAAGCCGGCAAAGGAATGCTCAGTAAAGAATCTGATCATCTATAGCGACTCAACCTAATCGTTAACCAGGTCCTCGAAAATTTCAATGTGCCTAGCCCTTTACTCGCGAGATAACTTGCTAGAGCGAAAAACCTGACCCAAATGTTCGACAAGATCAAATTAATCCACATCCCGAAGACAACTGGAAGGCAAATCAACTGTCGAAAGCAGTGGCTATCGATAATCCCGAGCAATACTCTCGAGACGTGTGACAAGTTCTGCCTCCTTGAGCATAGAGGATCCATAGCAAGAGGTAATACAAATCTCAAACAATGAAAATTGGATAACTCTATATAGAAGGTACCTTGTCGGCGACTTTCTACAGAAAAATCCAGAGGAAGTCAAATGCATAAAAAGGATAGCAGGCTAGTATACCATCATTGACGGAAAACTACACCGACGGCAGTATTCCATCCCTTACATGCGGTGTTATGCGCCAGAAGAAACTGACTACGCACTAAGCGAAGTACACCTTGGAATTTGTGGGTCACACACCGAAGGTAAGAACTTGGCATTTAAAGTCATGTGACAGGGCTACTATTAACCGATGATGAAGCGAGATGTCATGGAATTCATGAAGAAATGCGAAAACTGCCAAGTCTATGACAACATTCCTCATCAGCTATAAGAATTCATGAACACTGACACAACACAAACCAAAATTCATGGTTTTGTATAGGAATGGAAATATAAGTTAATCAACCAACAAAGTTTTAGACTAAATTAGTAATCAGCACTCTATTTTGCATCTTTTAATTGCCCCAACATAGTTACTTATATGCAAAGCTCCTAAATAAACACTTTACTAAACGATAAAGAGGTGGGGACATTCATGAAAAAATGACAGCTGTTACTGTTTGCAACAGAAAAAGAACAAGAGAATCAGCATCAAAAAACAGATAGCTAGGGTTTGTTAGTGTTCACAACCACAAAAAATGATAACCAATCAACCAAACACCACAAAACTAGAGCATAAAACAAGGCTTAAGCTCCCTCCTCTAGACAGACACGGAGAGAAGTGAAAACGACCAAAAGCATGAAATAAGTTAAACAACAATTCAGTAAGTGAGGGCATAACCAAAACAGTAACAGTTCAACATACTCAAAGCAACGGCATACACGGAAACATGAAGACTGAAATTGAAGAGGGCAAAAAATAGAGCAAGGACTCTGTTTAGAACACGGGCTCACCAAGGATAGATGTATTATAGAGAACAAGAGTTAGGAAAAATCCAAATCTTTGTCATCAGCCACCATTGCAACTTGCTCAAACCAACTACCGCCACTAGCTCGCCTCAATGTGAGTCCCTTCTCTTCGATGCCAATTGCTTTACCGTCTTTGATTAATTGTGAGTGGCAACCAACAATTCTTGTTCCTCTCATCTCAGCCTTAGGTTTTGAACTTTTTTTTTACAATTACTAAGTATCTCAGGTTACTTGTTTAATTTTCATTAAACACCCCCTTTTCTAATCTCAAAAAATAAAAAAGAACTCCAATATGCTCCAACTGTGTCCTAGACCTAAACATGTCAAAACACATCACCAATATATCTAATTGAACCTTAGAGATGTTTCCAACTAAATTCTTAATTTCTATTCTTCATTATTTCATCCAACTGAATCAAGTAGTTTAAATTTGACCCCTACCTCCATTTTTTTCTTTTCTTTTTTTTTTCATTATGGAAACTTAGATCGATTTAATCATTTCATCTTTGGTCACATGTTTGACACATCAGAAAGTGTTTGATACGTGTTAAGCACTGATACACAGGTCATCATCACGGCACACTCTACTACAACAATCCTAAATATATGTTCACAGACATGCTCAACTAAATAGCATTTTAAATTCAAATAACCAATAATCAATATGGATTAATCCATCTCCATAGAGAAACAACAATTTACAATAGAATTGAACTGAAATTGTTATTTTTTGAAGGAGATGACAAGAATATTGGAAAAATATCAGAGCTCAGTTCTGGACTTTCTCGTAAGTGCACCCAATTTCCTTCTTTCACCGACATACATTCTTCAAGTCCATATTCCAGTAACAACTTCTCCATCTTGTGAATCCATGAAAAACTAACACCACAAAACTTTAAGGTAAAATAGTCATTCGAAGAAAACGGAAACAAAAATAAACTAATAATTGTCGGTCCATGACAATTTCTCCTACAGATGAGGAATATAGAAGGCAACCATCCCACGCTGTATCAAGTTGCTTCTGTAAATGAGATTACACTAACCATGACTAAAACTAACAAAGACACCGTCCTTTGAACAAAGATGCAGGAAGGATCATATTAATTAAGACACAGAAATCAATGATCAAAGAGAAAGTAGGAAAAGAACATACGGGTTGTTCCAATCAGTAGTATCCTCGTTGACAAGGTGAGTCCATTTTGTCCGCCCACTCCGACCAAAATGCTTAACTTGCATGACCTTAGGCAATATCGTCTTATCCATCTTATCCTCCCCAGTTGGGGCAGAGAAATCACGCCTGTAAATCTCATCAGTCCCCACCGTGTCGCCACGATCATCCCCATCCGACTGAAAGAAAGCACCACGGTGGTAATACTTCTGCATAAACCGCCACTTCTGTTTAGGCGGCGGCGCAGCCTTTGGATTTTTCCTCTCCCACTCTCTCCTCTCCTCCTCTGTCATGTTCCTCAACTTTTCTATCTCCTCCTTCTCCTTCAACATGGCCTCTCTGCCGTCCCTATCTCTCTTTATCCGAGCAATCTCTCTCACCTTCCAGTTCTCATACTCCTCCGCCTCGTTCAACTCATCGTCCGTGTCAACGTCGGAAATATTTGCCTCCTCTTCTAAGTTCTTCTGGATTTCCTGATCCTCTCTTAATTTCTCCACGACAATCTGCTTCGTTTCCACCTTACGCTCCTCCAGCCGCCGCTTCACCGCCTCCTCGAGTGCCCGCTCCTCTGCCTCAAGCCGCTCGAGCTCTGCTATGGTATCTCTCTCCGATTTCGGAACAAAAACAGGCTTCACCATCGCCATCCCCATCATTTCATCCTCCTCCGACTCAGTCTCATACTCAGACTCCTCCTCCTCTTCTTCAGCCACCTCTTCCTCCTCATCCTCAAACGGTGCCGCCTCCTCTTGCTGTCTCTGCAGCAATTTCTCTCGAATCTTTCTCCTCCTCTCCTCCAACGCATCTTCATCTTCTTCCTCGGCTTCTAACCCTTCCTTCCTCCTGTTCTCTTCCTCAATCGTCGAAACTATTTCAGCTTGCCGAATGCGGCGGTGGTCGGCGCGTATTTCCTCACGATCGGCGACTCGGCTCTCTGCCAAACGGCGAAGTCTCGGATCATCCTTTCTGACAATCTGCGGATCTTCTGTGGCCGGAAAAGCTTGTTCTAGGGCTTTTTGCTTGGCGGTTCTGATATCGGCATCTTCATCGGCTTCATCGGCCCATTCTGGAGCTTTGCCTGGCCAGTAACGCTTTACCTTCGTCTGGGCAATTTTGCCTCTAAGCTTCTCTCTGATGGCGATAACGGCGTCGCTCACACCGGCTGTTACTGACATCGCTTTGTTCTCTCAAAGAAACCACTGGGAGAAATTTTTTTTTTCTTAATCACTAAGAAGGCGTGGAGCGCTAGGGCTCGATTCCGGAATTTGTTCGTCGACAGCCCGCGTCTGTGCAACCGGGGAAGAGATGGTTGGGATCTAGCAAGGTTCCAATCGGGTTTCCGGGAGGGGGGGGGGGGTTAGGAGAGGCGAAGCACCATCCATCGCACAATGGCCGTCCGGTTTTAAATTTGATCTGACGGTCGCGATTCTAACTGTATAAAATCTCAGCCGTCCATTATGGGGGGGTTTAGGAGAGGCGAAGCACCATCCGTCACACAATGGCCGTCCGATTTTAAATTTGATCGGACAGTCGCGATTCTAACTGTATAAAATCTCAGCCGTCCATTATGATTAATCTAACGGCCAAAAATTTTGTATACTGTAACCCTAATTTAAATCTTGAATTTTTGTCAAACCACCATTTTCATTTTCTTCCTCCTGTCTTCTCCATCTTCAATTTTTTCTTCGGTAACCTTAATCTCCGTGCTTGTGAGAGAGCTAGGGATGACGAGAGAGAACCATAGCCGAATATATGGTTCACTACACTGCTGGTCTTCCCTCATCAAGTGTTGGAGCCATGGTCGAAGCTTCCAAAATATTCTACGGCATGCTAATCCCCCGCTTCTCCCAAATCCTTTAAATTCTCTCTCCTCCTCAAAATGAGGCTATCGAACTCTGTAAGTCCTCCCATGTAGAACTTAATATGAAGCTTCGGCCCATACTAAATTATTTTTACTTTGTTTTTAAATAATGGTCACTTGTTTCCTTGGCATATAAAATCAATTAGCGCAATTAATGTACCGAATGCAACTGTTCCTTGAATGCTTGTGAATCATGACTGACCCTGTGCACATAGTCGAAATTTGATTACTAGTCGCCAGTTTTACTTTTCATTTGCAACTGAAATTATTCCGTCTCTTGATAGCCACAGCCACCTTTCCTTATTAAAGTTAAAATCTTGATGTTAGTTACCGAGATTATTTTTTGGGAAACGATTATTTTGTGTCAAAATTGAAATAGTGAAAAAACAGAGCTTCGTGCTCTGCTGAACGTTCAGCCCTGTGCACATAGTCGAAATCTGATTACTAGTCGCCAATTTTCATTTTCATTTGCAACTAAAATTATTTCCTCTCTTAATAGCCATAATCACTTTTCCTTATTGAAGTTAAAATCTGACTGTTAGGCATCGAGATTATTTTGTGGGAAACGATTATTTTGTGTTGAAATTGAAATAGTGAAAAAACAGAGCTTCGAGCTCTGCTGAGCGTTCAGCCGTTTCAATAGTTAGGAATGAATTGGGAATTGGGTGTGTGAAGGGAAGATAATGGTGTAGTGTTCGAATGTAAAGGCCCTAGGCAAAATTCAAACATTTTTTCAAAAGCAGTCTCGCTGTAATGTGATGCTAGGATGAGACTGTGCACTTTCAATCCCCTCACCTGAGGAAGCGAAATGGCAGAAGCTCTTTCAGGAGGCAAGTGGCCGGTCAACGAGTTGACCGGCCATTTTGC
>JAODPA010117829.1:0-13553 GCA_025585075.1 Nepenthes mirabilis
TATTAAATAAATTTAATATTATATAGTAAAAGAATTAAATTCAAAGTTCAAATTCAATGACGTCTTTCTTATTAAAATATCCTGCCTGCGCAACTACGAGCCCGAAGTTTGACGGTGGACTTGCGGCACAAATATGGGAGGAGCTGATCTACTCGCAGGTGGAGCAGCCTCTATCACCATGCCCGGACCATCCGCCGGCCGAATAGCTTCCCCCGTAAATGCCGAATTTCTCGTTGTGTCAACGTTGATTGATACGATCTCCATGGTAACGCCGGCGACGATGTCAAGAAAATCAACGGGAGGAGAGATCAGCGGAGGATAGCAGCGAACTGAACAGGCGAGATGCCTTGAGAGAAAGAGAATTTAGGGAGAAAAGGAAAGGGATCGGGGAAGAGAAGGCAGAGAAGAGAGAGACGAACAGACGAGAGAGAATCAGCAGAGAGATAGAAAGAGAGTTAAGGGACGAAAATAATTCCTCCTCTTCCATTAACACATATTAGCCAATATATACGGGAATGGGGTCCTGTAACGAAAAACGGGGAACCGAGAACGGAAATGCTGAGTTTTATAACTGTCCACGTGAAGGAAGGGCAGGAACCATTGCAAACTGATTGAATACAGAAAATAATTCAAGGAGAAAATAAAAAAAGAAAATAATGAAAAGTTTGTAACATTAATTTTGATGTGACCCAAAACTGGAAGCAAATTCGCAGCGATATCAAGACTATCAGCGCCGCTGCAATTTGCTCCACCTTGTTCTCTCTTTTGGCATCCGTCTCCACGGTTCGCTAGCAAACTCCTTTACGTTTCTCTCGGCCTCAGATTCTCTCTCCTTTTCTCCCTTTTGGTTTTCACGGACTATGAGTCAGTGTTCCGTCCGAATGGCCGTCCCGAGAGGGTCAGTATCCACTTCTTCGTACGAATTCGCCGAAAATATCGGTGAAATCCTTGGCGAAGTTAGCATCTTTACCGCTACCAGTGAATCTGTCGCATTGAAGGACCTTTGGGATCAGAATCAGGTTAATTCATTCTCTTCCCCCTCAAAGAAAGCGAGACCACTCGTCTTCTTACCTGTCGTTAATGTCTAACTTGTAAAAATGGTTTGGCAATTCTGTACTTCCGAGTATGTATTTAACCCTGTTAGTACGTGAAAAGAATGGGAATAAATGGTACTTTGTACATATTCTTATGTACACTTGGTGAAATGACACTGCCTAACTCTGAATATGTGAGAATATGATTAGCTATGACGACAGATGCTAAATAATTATTGTCTAACTATATCGGATACATTATTATATTATGCAGAAACAGAGTTTAACAGATAAAAGTAACTGATAAAATGAGGTTTCAATCCCCAAAAAAAAACATCAATCGAAGAGGTTATTGAGAGAAATCAAGTGTTTATTAGTAGAAAAGTTAGCTCTAATAATAGTCTAATAGTTCTAATCGATCCAAAAATTTCGAGAAAATCCCACGAAAATAAAAATTCATCTGAGCTTAATGAAGTAAATTGTTGGGTTTTATGTCACTCTCCCAGTAATCTTACCCCCATATTGTGTGTTGATATATTGTTCTGGCACAGATAAGGACTTTCGCTCCATGCTTGCACGAAGATTCACTTGAGCAAAGGGCTTTTTTTGTGGCCCAGATGAACAACTTTAGGTAGCTCAATAATGAAGTCGAGCAAAACACTTTTCTATGGTCTAATAAATATAGCGAGGGGTTCCAGCAACTCTATCGGTTTATGATGTTCAATCTTCTCTTGGTGATAGGTAAAGTAGGTCTTCATATAACTCACTACATCGTTTTTCCTCTTGGGCCAGTATTAGCCCTCTTGCAATAGGCTTACGGTATGGTGCCATTATGGATGACTAGCTTATAGAGTGTCATAACACTATCTAAAGAGCATCCTCCTCAGTCCTCTAAAGTTAGGTATGAAAACCTGGTACCCCTTCATGAAGATTAATCTATTGTCAACTAAAAATCTGAATTTCACCTTCTCAAATAAGTTGAAGTAAAGTCACAGCTATTTAGTCTTTCTCTAGGTTTAACTATACCTGTTTTCTAATGGCCATGGCAATACCATCTGCCAATATATGAGCTACTCGAGACAAGACAGCAAGGTCCGGTCTTTGACTAAGGGCATCTGCTGTTTGATTGCACCATCTAAGTCGAATTCTGCTAAAAACTCCTACCACTGAGATTGCTTTGAAGCCAAGTTCAATTGCGTGAGGATGTGTTTTGCTGTAGTTTTATCGATTTTCACCATGAATTTGGAGCTGAGTAAATAGTGTCTCCATGTCTTTAAATAATGTACGATCACTAGCAATTCTTTCTCTTGGACTGTATAACGTTGTTTAGTTTCATTCAGCTTCCTACTCTTCTAAGCTAACCTTCTTGAAATAAGACTCCTCCGAGGGCAAAATTAAGCGTTCCAGCTTACACCTTAAAGTACTTGGTAACATCTAGGAGGGCTAACACGGACTTCTTGATTACTGTACACTTCAACTCCTCTTAGGTTTAACAACATGTATCCAACTAATCCCCGTTCTTATCCTTCTTGAACAAATTGGTTAAAGGCACAAGTTTATTTGGGTTTCCTTTTATAAAGCATCAATAATAGTTAGCAAGGTTAAGGAATTAGTGCAACTCATATATACTTGTTGGCATTTGCTAATTTGAGATAGCTTTTATCTTTTCGGGGTCCATCCTGATTTGGCCTCGCTCTATGAAGTGTCTCGGGAAAGTTGATCTCCTGAGCAAAAGAGCACTTATTAGACTTCACATAGAAATGATTATTCTTTAACTTCTAGAACACTAGTTTCAGATATTTCAAGTAATTTTTCTAGGTTTGAATTATATATCATGATGTCGTTTAAATAGACTTTGTGGTGGTCTACTTGGAATCCAATTAGATAACTACACATTTGTGTAAGTATTCATGGAATACGTAGTTCATCAACGTGTAAAATATCATAGGAGTGTTGGTTAAACCAAAGGACATTACAAGGCACTCTAAAGCTCCATACTTGTAACACGCGAATTTCGGCTCATTTTCCTCCACGATTCTAACTTGGTGATAAACTGACCTCAGGTCGAGCTTCTTGAAGTTTCTTACGTTACTCATCTAATCAAAAGAGTCAGCAATTAAAGGAATCAAATAGTGTTATTCACGGTCACCTTATTTGGAGCCCTATAGTTAATGTAAAAACGTAGACTGTCATTGTGCTTCTTCTGAAATAGAACAAGGGTTTCATAATGTACTTTCAGATTGTGAATGAAACCTGAGCTAATCAGCCTAACTAGTCATTTTTGAAGCTCCGCTAGTTCCAAGGATGCCAACTAATATGTTTCTCGAGCAGGTGGTCTTGTCCTTGGTGTCAGTTTGATTTGGTGATCCATTGCTCTCTATGGTGTGAGTACCTTGGGCAACTTTATTGACACCTCAAACTTTTCTATGAACAGGGTGACTTTGAAGAGCAAGCTGACTTCAACTAGCAATATCCCAACCTTGACGTCTTCCACTACTGATATAGCCGAAAGGAATCTAGGCTTGTCCTTCTTCGGGCCCTTTTAAGCTGGAGTGCAAACAAAACTTTATCCTTACCCATCCTCTTGAATTCTTTCGGACTTTTAACGGTGCAACCACGCACAGACTTTCATCTATGAGGAGCACCAAGTTTAAGTGGATACTCCCTTAGTCGCCTTAAGGAAGTGCATCCCCACAATCAGATATTAAAGTCATTCCGGTGCTACTGTAAAGTTTAGCTTCTCTTTTTATCCTCCAAGTCACATCAAGTGGTGTTTTCCTTTGACTGCACAACCTTCATACTGCCATCATGTCTCTCCAGTTGCATATCCAGTCGATCTGCTTCAGTCCCAACCACAAAGTTATGACTAACGCCTATGTCAACCATGGCGTGAGAACTTTTTCCATTCACCTAGATTTCAACTTTTATTAGATCTGTGGATTTGGTGGATGTGTGAGTATGCTTTTCCATAGCATATAAGAGGCGAACCGTGCCTATATGAGCTTGGTCTCCATTGTTCTCATCATCTCTGGACTCTAGTTGATCATTCTCCCTTGCACTCAGAGCACTTTTGTGCAGCTATTATGTCAACTTAAGAGGCCCATCATATAGGAAACATACACCAGTAGACTTCCTCAGTTAGGTCCTTGACCATTTCTCTTCAAGGGTCCTTAGTTGGCTGGTGAGATTGTCGATCCATTTTGCCATTCACCTAGATTTCAATGTTTATTAGATTTGTGGATTTGATGGATGTGTGAGCATACTTTTTCATAGTGTATAAGAGGTGGACCATGCCTATATCAGCTTGGTCTCTATTGTTCTCATCATCTCTGGACTCCTGTTGATCATTTTTCCTTGCACTCAGAGTATTTTTGTGCAGCCATTATGCCACCTTAAGCGGCCCATCATATGGGAAACATATACCAGAAGACTTCATTGGTTAGGTCCTTGACCATCTCTCTTCAAGAGTCCTTAGTTAACTGGTGAGATTGTCTGTCCACTTTTACATCCTGTGAAATGACTCATCTCGGGTTTCTAGTTCAATCATCCTTCTCTTGAAAGTTTCGAGATGAGTCACTTTAGTGAAATATACCATTAGAGACGTCTGAGTAGTCGGCTTTGGTGTCAGTTAAGTCATCACAATCCTACCCAGTAAGCTTTTCCAAAAACCAATGACTTTCTTATTGCTCCTCTCATAAGTCAGAATCTAATACTAGCTATCATGGTCCGATTTTTATAGCCACAGAACTATGCGGTACATCGATTTCCGTTGGGAGTCGAACGCCAATTTTTTGGATCCCAAGCACATTTAATTGTGATGGTCAATTTCGAAATGCAATCTTGAGCAAGCCAACAATATCGAATATGTCCAATGCAAATAAATCATTAGTCGAAGGTGTAAAAATATAAGCAAATAGTAAAATAACCATAGCTAATAATAGGATATGAAAGAAGACTTCTTTGAATTCATTTTCCTGTATAGAGCATTTTGC
Organism: Nepenthes mirabilis; assembly: GCA_025585075.1. Classification (NCBI taxonomy): domain Eukaryota; kingdom Viridiplantae; phylum Streptophyta; class Magnoliopsida; order Caryophyllales; family Nepenthaceae; genus Nepenthes; species Nepenthes mirabilis. Next base: position 5,027 of record JAODPA010117829.1, read on the forward strand.
GCCTTTTTATATTTGATACTAATATACACTGAAAGTTTTCAACTTTCACAATATCTATCTAATTTTTTTATAATGCTGAAATTCTAACTTAATTCATCTAAATTACTAGAAAACATTTAAGGATGCATAAAAATTTATGTGGATATTGACAAGGCTCGGTTTGGAGTCCAAAACACAGGTTGGACAGAGTGTCCATACCTAAAGCACTCACGAGAGACACACGTGTGAGGAAATCATTGGGGCAAAACGCAATGAAAAATAAAATTTTTCGTAAATTCCATACTATGACCTTCTGTTTGTCGGTGATACAATATGAAAATATTTAAAGATTTAATTTTATAATAACTATAAAATCAAATCGCCAAATATATACATCAAATAAATAAGGTAATGCATACATACTGTTCATATAAAAAATGATCAACTGTATAAATGTTTAGTTTCTATGGCATCTAATCGAATCTCAATAGTGCATATTTAACCTTACAATCGCATGAGGATTTGGTATAATTTTTTGGTAAGTCAGGTATCATATTCATAAGGAATTGATTTTCTACACAAAATTAATTTGATAACTGTTTGATATCTCAAAATGACACAAAAATTGAAATGTTAAAGTTGTGATAGTGTGGATGCTCACAACAATAGTTGTATGGCCATGGTGTCTTTAAAAATTATGAAACATTAAATGATAAAAATTTTAAATTGCTTGAAATTAAAATACCTATGGAGGTTCTGCCATTTGACAGTGACAGAAATTAAATTATAGAAATATAAAGTACAAAAATATAAAATTGTAAAAGCATTTGTGACTCAGTCATCCGAGGTTTAGATAAATAAAAGGGCAAAAAATAAAATGTGAGAAATTAAACTACAGAAATTTAAAATTGCAAGAACGGTAGTAACTCAATCATGCAAGGTTCAGAAAATATAAAGACATTATATAAATTGTAAGAAATTAAATGACAGAAATTTAAAGTTAAAAAAGTAGTAGTTGTTTAGTCATTCAAGACTTAAATACAAGAAATTAAAATACAAAAATGCAAAGTTGTTGGAGGACTAGAAATGTTAGTTGTAACATATTAATTCGCGAAACATAATATAATATCAAATTGTAATACTCCAATATCAATATGAAACTAAATTAATCTGCAAAAGTAAGCCAAAAACTGAATAAAAGCTGACAAAGTCTTGTTAGTCTTCAAATAAACTTGACATTAAACCAAAACATAAAAATACAAAATAACATACCTGAAACAGAGACTGTTACACTAAAATACTAAATTTTTGAAACAAAAATTAACACTCTAAATTCTCTCTCTGATTTTGATAAATAATTCAATTAATAAAATTAAAAATTTATTTCTAATTTATATTCTATATTGGCTAAGGATTTATGAATCATTAGTTCAATTAATCAAATAGGACATCTTCTGTTATGCTAGAAGTAATGATTCCTTTATAAATCACTCATCTATCTCTACACTTTTTATCATATCCAATAATTACCATATATTCAAATTTGGACAATATCAGTAATCTTAAAATCTAATAAACCATATATTAGATATTAAGGTGGTATCAAGTTTAAGGATAACATACACAAATGTTATGCGAGAACTTCTATTGACATCCAAGCAAAGTGCCCATCCAAAATGTCCTTCATTGAGGCAATCTAGTGAATTTATTCTGTAATAAGTGCTTGCATATTTACCATAATGTCATCTATATAAGTGACCATGAATTTGGTCGCTTCTTTTAATAGGTTAGCATAATGTGCACCAATCTAACCAGATGACTGATATCCCATCTTAGTGATCTTACGACCAAGAATATTTCATGTTAAAGTTTTCAGTAATTGTAACTCAAAAATATGATCTCATCATGATTATAAATACATTACTCTAGTCTTGAGATTTTATCAAGCAAATTAAAATAAGATAAAACATAATAAAAATAAATATCTTTTATAAATATAAATAAAAAAGTACATAAATTGTAGCTCACTAAACCAAGTACAATTGGCTTGTAGGGTATACTACTACTAACAACATGTGCACCAGTGAAGTTTTTCTCTTATTGTTTGACCGACAAGTCTGGCATTTGAATGGCGTCTAGAGTGAAAGCTGGTGCTTTATTGCTAGACATACTGTAAAAGGGGAGCTGATTTTTCAAGTCAGATTCAATCCATTTCAAATGCAAAGTGGCGCAGACTTTGATGCTTGGAAAGAATTTTGGAGTAAAGTCAATAAATGCAAACTTAACTAATAATTATTCTGGAGGTGAAAATAAGTGGAGGACAACTAACAAAAACATTGAAATGATTACATTTAATTTGATGGAGTACAGTTCTAATCTGCCGAGAGGAGGAAAATGAGAAGATTAAAGGATGGGGGTACTTATCTAATATGCTGAAGGGTAGTATAATCTTCTTGTAATCATATTATAAAATAGGGAGGGACTCACTCAACCTTTCTATGATCTACCTATAGACCCACTCAACATAGGGGATTGGGAGTCACTACTAATCAGACGACCAATGACACCTTAAGAAAAAACTCTTCCTCCTAATAAAGAAATTCTTTTTCTTAAACTCTAGTCTCCTTCAAATGAAAACCTCTTAATTTGAAAGGGGAGGAGCTGCTGTGCCATGGGAAGGAGAAACTACCGAGGGAATGAATTTGGCCATTGAAAACATTTGCAAGCCTTGGGATTAGCCTTGGTAAGTTTTTGATTGATAGAAACTCCTCTTTTATTGGTGGTAGAGATTGAAATCAGCTCCTTAGTAAGAGTTTTAAGGATTGGGAATTTGCCAAACATTAACTTCAAAACTTGACTCATCCTTGGAACCTGGCCTTGTCCAAGTGGTTCAAAGAGAGGATCGGTTCACCACCACTGTGTTTCTTATGATAATCAGACTTGGAGAGAGAAGGGAGAGAAAAGAAGTTGAAGCATTGGCCGTCCGTTTAAGATCTGATTTGTATTCCACTCCTTGCCAATTTCAGTTATGTTATTCTACCTTTTGTTATAGAATGTGATACCAATTGGTTGTATTTTAGGTTGTTTTCTCATATTCGGTGCTAGGGATTGAACAGTTGTAGTGTTGATAACCAAGGTGTGTTTGGGGTTATTATTAACTGGTTTCTTGACACGTGCTGTAGTTCCGAAGAAGTTGGATTGGAAGGGATTGTTTGTTACTAGATCTCATTATTGTGGAGATATTGTTTGGATGTAAGGTCCCCTGGTTTTTCCTTAATTGAGAATAGTTTCCACATAAAATCTCTTGTGTAATTTTTATGTTTGATTGCATGTGTTTGTTGTCTCTCATGGTTCAATTGGGAGAGAATGGTGATTGACAGTGTTGTGGGATTTTGGATCCAAACTAATGGTGTTTGAGGGAGAACGGCTATGCGTAAGAAAGGCGTTGTTAGGTGAATCCTAATAGTCAAGCGGCTACAGAACACAGGATTTGAATTGATGCCTTTTCATTAATTCTTCCTAAATTGCATTGAATTATCACTTTCTTATGATAGAATATACATGGTGGAAGGATTGGAACCTCCGCATACTATGAGAAGAATATGCAATTAAAATCAAAACGGGGAAAAAAAATTAATTACTTGCAAAATTTGGGAAAATATTGTTTTGATGCTGTGCTGGCTCACTATTGAGAGTTCTGGTTGAAAGATTACCAATTAGCCATATGTTGAGTTTGCTATTACCATGATTTATTTTGAGACCTTAAACTCCTTCTAGGAAAGGCAGGATGTGCCTTAACGTGAAAAAATTGTTTCAACTCTCTTATAAATCCTAGTTGTATCACCAGCATGGATTTAAATACCGGCTATGAAGTATAATCAACCATTACATTATGGGTGCAATGACCCATATGTTTGCTAATGATATATCCATAACATCTTTACATTGTGATGCTACGACACAACCATTTAGAGATATGGTCTTTAGCAAAATGATGAAGACAATATGAAATTTTCTTGCATCTCCCTCCAAAAAATAGAGATCTTCTAGAAAGTAAAAGCCCTGCAGCACCAACCAATCCATTTAACTTGGAATTCCCATGCCTGATTACTTAGGCAACTTTATGATCCAAAATTTGGTTATCATCTCAAAGGACCTTTACTGCAACAGTATCACAAAGTCTTCTGATCTTCTCTTTCAAAGCTACTTCCACCAAGCTGCTGTATCCTGCTCTGTACAAGAATAAAAGCCCGGGGAAGAACTCTTATTGTGGCACAGAAGGATTTTTATAGTTGTGTGCAGCAACGGTCTCTTTTGGTTGGTGTGCTGTGACTGATAGAGATGATTGGATCAAATCATATTAGCTAAATTCAACTTCTTCCCAGGGAAAAGGTAAGGCACCAAGGGTAGAAAATTAGTGCTAGTAAGGCTATATAATGTCATAGATTAATCAACCATACATAAGTTGAACTGCTTGTGAGTATCGGCTGAAAAAAAAAATCCGTTTTAGTTAGTGGGTGTTTGAGATGGTCATGTTCACTCCTCCACTGCTACTTGAATGCATCCCTATGGAATTTTCTCTTCTTACAAGAGGACATCCATTAGTCCTTCGTGTGGTCTGCGAGTTTTAGTGATCTGAAAGGAGATGAAAAGATACATAGAAGAAACAGGTTAAAAAATGACACTACAAGCTGAAAGTGGAGCATGAGGGAAGAGGGCAACAACAGTAATTCAATGGCAGATTGTTTTGGGGGGAAAGTATTCAAGGACGGAAATTAAGCTTCTTAGAACAAGTAAAATTTCCTTTCCCAAGGAACTTATACATATGGAACATGCAAATCAAAACTGACCAAAAGATTTACTTGTTGAACACTATAGATGTGATAGATTGAACACTGCATTGATCTTTTCTGGGCAGCCTTTTCTGGTCGTCCTCTTGGGGAGCAAGTTCTGGATAGCAGTTAGGTTTTGATGTTGTACTCGAGGAGCTTTTGCTCTTTTTATTGTATGTTTTGGGGGTGATTGTCTCTTCTCTTCTCTTGTGAACTTGGAAGACATTATTGTCTTCTCTTTTCCCTGTGCACTTGGAAGACATCTCCTCTGTGCCCAACTTTTATGACTCTCCTGCCCTGGAAAGTTTCAAAGATTTTTCATCTTGTTTGAGAATAGGAGAAGCATTATATTGACTTAGTCATAATATGAATTTTTTTCTTGCCCTTATTATGCTTACAAAACAGTTTACAACAACGGAGAAAGAGCAAAGAGGGATACTTTTGAAATGTCATTAGCTACTAACCATTGAATTATCAAAATATGCAATCATATTGGGATTATTGTGAAAGAAACTAATAGATGGAATATTTGGAAAGATCAATATGAAGGCTTTTCTTTCAAGTAATATGCATCACTTGGATGCCTTATGCTTAGCATATTTTCTCTTTTTTGGTGATTATTTTCTGTCAGTGATTGGCATTAAAAGACAACTTGTAATGGTGGGCTAGACACCCTTCCTTGGGACTAAGCAAAGAAATGAGTTAGGAGCTCTTGTCTTAAAAGACGAATATGAATTAGCAGGGCTGTCCCAAATTGCTCTTGTTAAATGGACATCTAAGATGAGAACAAAATTAGCACAAGAGTTATCCTATGAACATAAAGCAGGCATGTTCTTTCTAATTACATGACACCTAAACAAAACAATGTAGCCAACTCCACCTCATACTGTTAGGTCTCATTTTGGGGAGTATTTATATCTGTTTGATCCTTACCTTTCAGGGAGTTGCGGTGGTTGCACTTTTAAGGCACTTTGGATGTGCCTGCTGGTGAAACATTCTCAATCTCTAATTCTATTTGATTTTTCATAGAATTATTGCAGGTCTATATTCTGAGATGCTGTTTCTTGTGTTTGTCAAAGCTGGGAGTTTGCTTCAGCTCTGAAAGAATCGATGGCCAGGTTTGAATCAGCTGGTGTGAAACTTATTGCAATTGGTGTTGGAACTCCTGACAAGGCTCTCATGCTTGCTGACCAGGTACCTTCCACACTATTTCTCTGAAATAAAGATTACTCTTCCTTTTTTTTTTCTTAATATTGTTTTCCTCGGGAGGGTGAGGAAGGTATGGAAAGATTGCTTATTATTTGGGAATCTTAAAGGTGACAATTTTCTTTATGAACTATCTCAAGTAACTCTTTTTATCATACACCTGCGTAGGGGCATTATGATTGTTTGATCATAATTTTGGTCATAATTTTACAAAATGAAATTATGATTTTGGTCATCTCATTTTCATATATATGCATATGTGTGTGTGGGTGTGGGTGTGTTCATGTTGCTAATGATTTTGAGCAGCCTCATTAGCCCAGTAACTGAGGCTTCTGTTTAATTTAATGGCTATCCGAGATGTGACATTTTTCTTCATTTATAACCACTCAAGTGTCCGTGTGATCCTCACTTGCTGTACACTCCATTCTTAAATGAGTCCCAATTTCCTATCAAGTCTTCAATCCTTCTTTTTGCACGAACCATGTACCAAGCTGTGTATGCGTATGCATAACCAGAACTTCAACAACCAAATGACAAACAAACTTAGCCAACACCAGTTGCACCATGCCACGTAGCTGTGGGGTGTTTATGCAACCTATGTTAAGCTGGCCACATGAACTACATACACGTAACCATGAGTTGGACTGTCAATTTTTTATCATCACATCTATCGAATAAACCAAGAGTGTCTGGCGGACTGGTCTGTCAAGGCAAGCAGCTTTCACAGGTTTCTGCTCAATTTAGATAGCTTTGTATTTGCACCTGTAGCGCAGGCCAAACTCTTCTGCACCCTCGGTGACCAAAGGATGCCTGGTTGAGTTCACAACATGACCTATAGCCACCTTCATTTTGAGAGCTCCTATTAGAGCAATACGTAATGCAAGAGGATTTCAGGGCTTTTTATTGAGTTATTAAATGATTTTTCGTACTGTGGTAGTAACATTCAAAGTTTTCCTCTAGATTAGACTAGAAGTATTTGATACATGTCTCTACGTAAATCAAAAATGGATTCGTTTATGATATAAATGTCTAACTGCCTAAACTGTCATGAGGAAGAGACTGTCTATATTTATTTTTATTTTTTTTGGATGGGTGGCTTACGCTTTGTTCTAGTAATAGCACTGTAATAGAAAGAAAGCCTATATTCATGCCTGTTGTGAGGAAGTCTTGAGGCCCCTGTTTCCTACTGTACTATCATTGTAGCTCCAGAGTTGATATATGGCTAAGAGTGTGTTTAGTTATATGAAAGTTTAAAGGAAAGAAAAAAATAATGAGGAAAAACTAAAAGTGAAAAAAAAATCACATTCCTTAAATATAAATATTCTAATGTATATTTTACATTATATTTTTTTCCTTAATTTTCTTATCCTTTTCTTCAAGCTTTTCCATATTCAAATAACTTCCAAGGCTTTTCTGGTTTTCACTGCTAATTCTTTTCCACATCCCATTTTATGACCAGTTGCCATTTCCTAAGGAGTGCCTCTATTGCGACCCTGAACGCAAGGTAAGTCATATGAGGACTTCCTGATCATCTCTTGTTTAGTTGATTCCTCTTTCCATAATCGTCACGAATCGCAAGTTATTTCAGGTGTATGATTTATTGGGCTTATACTATGGTTTTGGCCGTACATTCTTCAGCCTTGCAACTGTAATGCTCTCTAACCCATTTTCATATAGAAATTCAGACAATATGTCCACGGTGATTTATATGCTGATATTTCTTTGGTTTTAATTTGTCAGCTGAAGGTGTTTTTAAGATTAGGCTCTTTGAGGAAGGTTCTGAAGAACTACACTATCAAAGCCACGCCAGATGACAGAAGTGGTATTCTGCAGCAGGTTACAATCTGTCTGTTGGATTTATTTGAGTTTTAATATATTTTTTGCGGGGAGGGGGGGAGCGTCAGTAATAAACTTAGTATAAGAAACGAGAGTAGATAATATATGCAATCAATGCTCCATTCCATAATCTGAGGTGTTAGGCATACCACGAGACCACCAGAGGGAGCCCTACCGACTAGGGTATGCCCTGAGCTCAAGAGAAGAAGAACCCCACCTGAAAAAAAGGTCAAATTCCATAGCCTGAGTTCTCATCCTAAAAGCTACTTGAGCTTGCCACATTTGATGATCGATTTAACCATTGATAAAAAATATATATATTGATTATATTTCATCTCTTCAACAAGTTCAGTGATAGCAGTAACAACATTTTCTTAGAAGACTGGAAGTTGATTCCATTCTTAATGTCCTAGATGTCTGATCTCCAACAAACTTGGCTAATACGGACTATATGATAGCATTCACTTTTTTCGATTCAGCAGCTCGATCAAAATTCAGAGAACAATTGTTGAGCTGCAGTAACAGCTAAACATGTTCCAAATGTCCGAGTTCAGAATTTCCCGCAAGGTGACTCCCAAACGAGACCCAAGCTTAGAATTTGGACTTTAATCTTACTCACGTAGTGTAATGAATGTTGGAATTAGTTCACATGACATGATATATATTTATTAATT
>JAODPA010117840.1:998-18555 GCA_025585075.1 Nepenthes mirabilis
CACTTAAATATAGATTTATGCAGTATTTTAATCTATAGTTTTGATGCGTCCCTGGGTCAGGGTTCTCGTACGAATTATGAAGCATTCGGATTCCTCGCGTCGGATCGATCTCGATCGGGTCCGGTCTCTATATCTTTCAACCTGAGTTCTGTGTACCACAAGTTACAAATAAGAGGTTAGAGGACGGCAGGAGATTCTTCTACCGTAAACACTTCGACGCTCAAATCAGAAATCTTTCCCCGGAGATAGAAAAATGTAAGCGTGAAGGTAACCGTGATGGGGATTGCATGGGTGCTAATATGTAAGGAGTGTGAATGATTATGGGAGGAGGCTCGGGCTCCCCTTATGCACTACAGTAAGTGGCTCACTAATATTGCTGAACTGAAACGGTAATTACGCAGGGAAGAGAGCTTGTCCTTTCTTCTCATACTTGGGATCGAAGCTTAGCACGAGATGGCTATTGAATGCTCCGAGAATTTTAGGATGCTAGGTTTTAGATCGTGGATCCTCTCTTCTCCATTGTAGGAAAAGGTATATGTAGGCTCCATGGATGAGGCCTTTGGGTGCAGAAACTTATGACAGGTGGCCCGCTTGAGTTCGTCGGCCACTGAAAGTTGGCGGTGGCCAACGGTGTCAGTTATCTCCTTGTGGTGGCGCGGGGACCATCATTGTTCATGGTCAGCATGGGCTTGGTTGACTTTTGCGGGATTAGTTGAATTGCTGTAGGGCAGCAGGCATTGTAACTCGTCAGAGTTGACCTCATCTCCCATTGGCTAATGTATTCTGACCTAGCGCCTCCCGCGCTTCCAGTCTGCAGCCGTTTCAGGAGAGGCGCGGGCGGATGGCGATTAAGCATGTATCAAAAGCGCTTAGTGGGCCTTACTCCAAGTATCCTGGGCCCCGTTGCCTGGTGGGGCTTGCCTACCAATTGAGCATCATTGATGCTGGTTGGGCCTCGTTGATATCGACCCGTATTCATACTGGACCCATCATTAGCCTCCATGCCTGGGGTCGGCTCATTGCTAGGCCCTGGCATGTTGACTGATGGGCTTTAGGTTGCCAGCTCATGCGTTCCTTCTCGAGGCACGCCAATCTTCAGCTCCTGAGGGCATCGCTCATTCCCCATGCGAATATGCAACTTTCCAGAAGTGTTGCAGAGATTCGGTGCTCTGCTGGGTAAGATTCCTAGCCTATTACTTAACTTCGCATTAATACCTTTCTTGTTATTCCATTGACGACCGTTGGGCGGAGCACCCCCTTGGGAGCTCGCTTGGTCCTCTGTGTGGCTATAAATTGGGGGGTCCTCATACTTTGGGGACCCAAGCTCATTCCTTCACCAGTGAAGCAATGCGGGGACCTTGGCTTGTCTTACACTCCGTAAAGCTCTGCACTTGAATTAAATGGATTTGCGAAAGACTCGTAGTTGATCTTTAAGCCTATCATCATGCCCTTCCTGTGGATTCTTCTCATTGTAACGAGGGTGGCTAGGCCACTCTGTGATCGTCATGCGCCTTCTCTCAGCTTGGCCGGGATATGTAGCCTCTGGAGGTGCGTTGGGGGGCCTGAACTCCGACTCGAGGTCTCTGACTTTGGAAAATGTTTTGTCTCCCACTCCTTCCGTTGCTGGCTGTCTCTAGGACCTAGCTAGATAAGGCATGCCGGGCTAAGCATCTGGTGTATTTTTCGGATTCATGGCTTCGGTGGTTGACCTCGTGTAGAGGCCCTTCCCTTGCTGTGGCTGTGATGGACCCACCTTCAGCAAGGGAATGGAATTCCATTTGTCCACTGCGGGGAATCGACGCTAGGTGATGCTACCAGAGGAGAGCTTCCTCCCCGATTGTGTTTCTACTCCAAATCGAGCTCTCCCGACGCGTGTCGCTTCTTCTCCTGCTTCCTGTATTTTGCTTCATTTTTATTTTCTTTACACTTGCGTTGGCACGGGCCTTGTACTTTGTAAAGAAGACTTCAATGAATAAAAGCGTTTATATTTGCCTTTATTCTTGGTGCCACTAAAATTCATTTCATTACTTCTGCTTGGTATGACTCAAGGGCCGGAGGACCCTCTCACCGCCATGTGTGTTCATCTGTTTTAAGGGGCGAGCAGTTTGTGATTGGATTTTTTGATGGCCATCTCTCGAGTCTGTGCTCGGATCGTCGATGGGAAGACCAGATGGGAGCCATTTGGGGGCTTGCGCCGCTCACATTATTTTATCAAGTAACAAAACACCATTGAGTGAGGTCGCGTCATTAAGTCACCTCTGCGCATTTATTGCGATAGGAGCCGCAGAGTTGTCATGTTGTAATCATTTTTCTTTGAAAGGGCGCAACGCTTCAGGGCATTGCCACGTGGGAGAGTCTCATTAGGTAATCAGTTGCTTAGTCTTTGTCAAATGACGTTGTTTCCTTCGGGGAGCCTTGCCTATTTAAACGCCAAGGCTCCCTCCTTATTTTGGCATTCACTCATCATTCTGAGGTGCTGGCCTTGAGTCTGTAGTTGCTCTTTCCTTGGTTACGCTCTGATCCTCATAATAGTTAATGAGTGGCACAATCAGGCCCCAGGGCCGCTAATCTGGCCAGTGGAATCGTCCTCTTCTTTCGAGTTTGAGCCTTCCATTAAGGAATCGAGATAGGAGGGACAAGAGCCAATAGGGCATGATGAGGACGATTTCACCGTAGCAACGGCAAAAGGTTGCCACTCGGAGCCGTCAGTCATTGGATCAGTGAGGTTCCTGAGGGCACCACTAGGCTTCGAGTTTGAAGGGGCTTCCAATTCCTCTCGGCGTTGGGGTCCTAAGGAGGTCGGTTGATTGATCCATTGTGTCTAGCAGGTAGTTGAGGAGGCTAAACGTCGGATACAAGCCGCCGTCGCTGAAGTTGAATAGAGTCGGGCATGGGCAGCTTATCTCAAACAAGCCTTGTCAGAGTTGGAGGCAAGGTTGTTGCAGCTGGCTGAGTCAATGTACAAGCTCAAAGTCAGATTGTGACTCTTCGGGGGGAGCTTTAGTAGTGTTGGGAGTGACTCCAAGACAATCTCAATGTGCAGACACGGCTAGAGGCCGAGCTGAGGTCAAGGATCCGTTCGTAAGAATTTGCCCCTATGCTGGAGGGGCGACTCCAGGACAAGGTTCGCATGAGCCGGAGGATAGCTTCCCTAGTTGTGCCTGGCTTCCCTTCAGGCTTCTTGGATTCTTAGAATGTGAGAGCCCTCATAAGCTCGGAGCTGACTGACTTCCCGGATTCAAACCTTGCCAAGCCCCACAGGCATAGATAGTGTATGTTGTACTTTGAGGCCACTGGCTAACTATAGCTATAAAGAAACTTTAATTAATAAAATTTCTTTTCGATAGAATGATTTGTTTGTTGTAGTGTGTTACCTTTGGACGCCGAGCATGGCGCTTCCGACCTAGAAGTCGGAAGAGCCACCGCCATCGTAGTTCCTAATGACCTGCGTCAATGCATTAATTACTTGTTGTGATAGTTGAGATTTGGCGGAAGGCTACGGGGTGAGTCGTAAGGCTGTGTGTCAGATGCCATGATGAGCTGGTTTGGATAGACACATTGTGCCCTACGGAAGGGATGCGTGTCGAGGCCATCATTGAGGATAACCTTCAAGTTTTCCCATGCGACACCATTTTAGGCCCTCTGTGCCCCCCTATTTAAACCCTTCATTTTCCCCATCACTTGCACTTTGAATTCTCTTACTTCACACATCAATGGCGAAGAAGAAAGATCTTGCACCTCTTGTGATTCGTTAGAATGTTGGTGAGATCAAATCAGTCCTTATTGTGAGCGTCGTTGCGGCCTTGATGGCCAAGTATTGCATCCCCAACAATATGGCCCATCTCCTTCCTGGTGAGGATGGTAGAGATTGTGCGCCTCCTGAGGGCTTCATCACCATTTACGAGTTCCACTTAAAAGATGGGCTTAATTTCCTAGTGACATTGGACCTATATGGGATCTTGTCGGCGTTGGTTGTCCCTTTGGCATGACTTCATTCCAATGCTGTGCGCTACCTGGTGTCCATGTGCGTCTTTGTTTGTCTTCACGGTTGCGCATTTAGTCCCCGATCAATGAAGGTAATCTTCCGCTTCAACCAGTCAGATGATTGGATTTTCATGTTGCCTCATCCTGGCATCCATTTCAGTGGGACAAATCCCAATTCCACGAAAAACTAGAAGGATCACTTCTTTTTCTTGGCAGCCCCCCTTGAGTGGGATATTCCCAACAATTAGAGCTTCGTGAGTGAGTACTTCAGGTGAAGGTGAGCTAGCAAGTAGCGGGCAAGGAGAAGGCATTGACTGGCCTTATCTTAGAGGAGATTCAGACCTTCTACGTCAAGGAGTACTATTTGACCTCGGAGGTCTTTGTGGCCGTTATGTGGGAACCGGTGGGCGATGCAACGGAGGCCACCGCCCAGAAGAGGAAGGTTGGAGATTTGGTCATTCGAGAGCCTTCTCACAAGTTGCCTAAGTGGCATGAGTCCTCTTCTTCCTTGGAGTCCTCCTCGAATGAGGATTTGGCGGCCCTGAAGAGGCTGAGACGGGCTAGAGGCACTTCGAGTATGAGGGCCTTAATTTTGCCTGCCGCTTCGAGCCAGTCTTTTGGGCATGTCTCGCCAACGCCAGTTGGAGCCACCCCCGCACCACCGAAGTCAGAATCCCAGCCATCGAAGGGTGCTGTTGCACCCTCGCCGATTCCTGCTGTCGCCCTAGCACAATACAATGTTCCCCTCGCTGGGTATCCACTGGTTGAGGAGCTTGCTCTAGGTTCTCCTACCGATATCTATGTGGGGCCCTCCCATGGGGAACCGTCGGCTAAACCCGCCATGGGGGAAATCGCTATGGGCATCGAGGAAGTGGCAGTTGGTGCTGCCGAGCCTACTGAGTCAACAGGGGCGGCCATTATTGAGATTATGGATCTTGAGCCCGATGTTGAGCCGATGGATGCTCTGGAGACTAGCATCGGTGTGGCTATGGGGTTGTCGGCATTGCCGGTCATGGAACCTAAGTTTGCCACGGAGGCAAGCGCATCCGAGGGGGCTGCTATGGGACCTCCAGCTGGTGAGGTCCCGGAGGGCGAAAGGGAGGAGGTCACCATGCGTCTTGAGCCCCCATGCATACCCGCACCCTTGATTGCTCCAGATTCCCCCAGCATTGTGGAAGAGCCCTTCATCGAGGTAAGTCTTATTCATCCGCCAAATGGGGGATGTGTTTGCCGATCTTCTTTGCGCAACACGTCCTCACATTGTTTGGACTCATAAGTTCTCTGTCTCTTTCCCCTTTATTGTAGAGTGTGACTGCGGTCTACCTCATCTAGACGGCCCTCTTTCAACGGGACGAGCTCATTCATTAGGGTCAAGAAGAGGCCGCGTAGGCTACGGCACGATGCCGAGAGGATGATCTAGCCGTCCTGAGACAGGAGCTATTTGCATTGAGAGAGGAGAGGGCCTAGGACCTGGATGAGATCGAGCGCTAGAAGAGTGAGTTACAGGCAGCCCGTGACCATATTTTTGAGGTCCGAGCTCGAAGTGCCCATGCTGAAGCTAACCTACGGGTCTGCCTTGCCCTGGGGGAGATGTCACGAGTGCTGGACACGCAGTTCTGGGATGGCATACGTCTTTGTCGCTGGATAGCGTCCGTGGCAATTCCGCTCCGATGGGATTTTTGATCCGAGGAACGACGGAGTCCGGGAAAGCTTGCTCCTGAATGACTTCTTGGAGGAGGCAGGGCCTTCGCACACTTAGGGCAGTCGGACCCTTTGTATATTTTTCCTTTTGTAACTTCTCGAGCGGCCTTGTAATTCTTATTTTGTACAATCAATGAAATACATTCTTTCTTTCCACCCGTGTTGTCGTCTATCGCTGCTTCTGTGTGTTGCTGTTTCTTTCACCGTGTCGGCTAAATTGTTTTTCTATTCTTCGCCATGACTTGCTTTGGGAGATGCTCGTGCTACGCTTATCCTTGGTCGAGGATATCATCGCATCTTGCACTCGGTGGGGTGCTCTGTCCAGTGGGTTGGACATCGACGCACGCCCTTGGTGGAGTCTCGCAATGACTAGCTGGGTTTTGAGGCCACAATAGCAAAACTCGGGGTCTTAGGCCGTCGTTAGCACAACACCATTTCGGCGTTCGGCACCGCTTGGGGAGTCATTGCTTACGCGCGCATGGTCCTAGCCCGTCGACCGTCGTTGACTGAAAGTGTTCTCTTCTTTGAAATAAGGTCACCGCATGCCTGCCATTTAGGCCCCCTAAGGTTCTAGCAGTTGTCTCATTAAGAGCTGTCGGAGCCCCCAGGCCTAATTGTTCGATCACGAGTAGGTCGCTTGGCACAAGGACAAGGTTTTTATGACTATGAATGGGCCTTTCGGTACAGAATCGAAGATCAAAGTTCGACCACATGTGGGTCGCTTGGCATGAAGCCAGGTTTTTCTCATAGAGAGACAATCGTCCTCCTGACTTAGGGGTAGTTTTGGCCGTTTTGTTTTTCGAGACGGCAAGCATGCATACTCACATGAACAGTTAGACAGAAGGAATGAAAATAACGATTTTATTAACGTGAACATGATACATGTACAAGCACCCTGGATCGTGAATGTAACCTTACCTGGGCATGATCGAGGATCATTAGTAGTACTTCCTAAGGTGGGTGGCATTCTAGATCCAAGGGACCAACTTGCCATCCTAAGTGTGTAACTTGTACGTCCCGTTCTGAAGGATCGCCGAGACAAGGAACAGTGCTTCCTAATTTTGGGAGAGTTTGTTCCTGTGAGCAATCTTTCCCGTTGCCTCTACACTCCGTAGGACTAAATTCTCGACCTTGAGCAGACAAGCCTTCACTCGCTTGTTATACTACTGAGCGACGCGCTACTGGTAGGCCACTGTCCTTAAGCGTGCCACATCACGGGTTTCCAAGAGCAGTTCTAGGTGCTCTCTAAGTTGTTGGGAGTTGTTGGCAAGGATGACTGGGCATAGACTGGGCAGTTCTAAACTGGGGATGACTAGATCCACAGACCTGGAAGCCCAACCTCGACAAGGATGACCGCTTCAACCCCGTAGTATAGACTAAACGGCATCTCCCGTGTCAGTTCGGTATGACCATAACACGGATGGTAACTCATCTACCAAAGAGCCCCCTGCGTCTTCAAACATAGTCTTCAACCGTGCAGCAGCATCCAATTGATCACTTCGACTTGGCCGTTCGCTTGCGGGTACGCCATAGATGCGTGGACCAATCTGATGTGCAAGGTTACACAGTACTCAGTGAATCGCTTGCTGGTGAATTGGGTTTCATTGTTGGTTACTATGACCTCAAAAATCCTAAATTAGCAGACAATGATCTGGTGGACAAAATCTATCACGTTCTACTTTGTTATGCATGCCAAGGGAGTGGCTTTGACCCACTTGGTTAAGTAGTCGAACCGATAATGAGAAAATTTCTCTGTTCGGACGCTAAGGGCATATGCCCAAGGATATTGAGCCCCTATTGTACGATTGGCCATTGTGCCTGCAGGCTTTGTAGCTCCGTGTTCGGCTAGTGGCTCATGAATCTGTGGAATTGGCAGCTCTCGCACATTCTAACAAAATCCATGGCATCTCACTTCATCGTGGGCTAGTACAGACCCTATCATATGACCTTGAACGCGAGGTTCTTCCCTTCGACGTGTGAGCCACATATGCCGAGGTGCACTTCACCCAGCGCATATTTGGCTTTCTAAGGCGAGAGGCACTTTAGGTAACTGGTTGAGTATCCTCGCTGGTATAGTCTCTCATTGATGATTGCAAACCAACTGGCGGTCTTCTTTATGCGCTTTGGCATCCTCTGGGTTCTCTGTCAATGTTCCGTCCGTCAAGTGCTTTCGGTATGGGGTCATCCAATTGTCGCTTTTAGCCACCCGTAACATCGCGCACTCTAGGTCGTCAATGCTGAGTGCAGCTAAGAGTTCTCGCATGCTTCTGGCGTACTGCTCTTGAGAACCCGTTGCTGCTACCCTAGCTAGCTAGTCGGCTTTCCAGTTCTCTTCTCTCGAGATGTATACAACCTTGACTTTCTCGAATTCTTGGGCTTAAACCCTTGCCTTAGATAGGTACTTGGCTAGCTGTGGGTTTGACACCTTGAAAGTTCCCTGGAATTGGTTAACCACTAGTTCTGAGTTACTGCAGACAACCAATGCCTTTGCCGAGCACTCTTTGGCTAACTAGAGTCCGACAAGGAGGGTTTCATATTCCGTGATGTTGTTAGTCACCAGGAATCCGAGTGCCAGTGAGAATGTTATCTTTGAGCTATCAAGAGTCCCGAGAATGATGCCGGCCCCGCGACCTTCCTATGTGGATGAACCGTCAACGTGCATGGTCCATATCAGGGAGCTCACTATGCTTGCGTCGCTGACCTAATCGGGGGCATCAAGCACAGGGTTTGTTGTTTCGATTACGAAGTCCGCAAGAGCATGTCAGTAGGAATCCATGCGAAAACATCAAAGTTCTGTCTAAGGAATCTTACGAGTTGTTCTCGGACCGACGTTAAAATGGAGCTGCCAATTTGTATGCATTTCTCAGGTTTCAAGGGGACCGACTCTGTCGACTCCTCGGATTGGACTTGTTGCAATGTGGACTAGTTGCGAATAATCCAGGTCCTTTGCTAGCCGACTGAGGGGGATTGGAGTGACCTGGGATAGGTAATACATCCATCCCATCATCTAGTTACCCAGTGCCTCCTCTATCCCTAGGAAGTCAAAAACTTTACCTTCAAGTGAAGAATCGACGTCACCGCGCCGAAGGTGGTTAGGAATGGTAAGCCCAAAATTGCGTTGTAGACTGACGACAGGTCAACAACAAGGAACGCCAGTGCTCGCGTAGCTGTACACGGGTGGGTCCCCATCGTGACTTTGAGCTAGACTTTTCCTTGCTCGGGTATTGGCTTATTATCGAGGCCGTACAGAGGATTCTCGGCTGCTCTTATCTGACTTTGAGCAGGTCGATGAGGCTGTACAGATACAACAAATTATGACAACCTCCATTATCGATGAAAACTCATTTCAGGTGATAGTCTAATGTACCATCTGAAACAATGGCAAATATAACAAGAGGGACGAAATGAGAAAAAAATTACAAGAGTTATATCATCGTTGCTAAAACTAATGATATCACGCCTAACCCCTACCCCTGCTCTCTTGCTGCTAGATGCTACCACGGGTCAATCCTAACCGCTGCTCTTGGCCGGCCTACTCGAAATCATGCTAATGACGCTGGCGGTGACACGGTTCCTCGGTTGCTCCCTGGCCTTGTTGCTGGATGCCTTGGGGGGCCTGTCCTGTGCTTCTCAGGAACCGTGTGAGGTGCCCCCGGCGGATGAGGTCTTCAATTTCCTTCTACAGGGTTTGGTAGTCTTCGGTGGTGTGCCTCAAAGACCAATAGAAATGGCAGTACTTGGTTTGATCTCCGGCCTCTGGGTTCTTCGACACCTTGGGCCACTTTAGAAACTTTTCTCCCCGTGTCTGCATTAGAATGTTTGAGCGGATGTTGTTTAGAGGCGTTAGGGTCAAGAGCCTGAACTCCCTTCAGACACTCGGCTTAGATCGTGGCTGCTTACGAGGTTCTCAGGAGTGGTCGCCGTCTTTGTTTCTCTTCTTCCCCACCGTTGGACCTTCTGGTTGTCGGTCCACGTGTTCGGGATGCTTCATTTCGTTGGCCTCCTTGGCCATGATGTAGGCTCGAGTGATGACCTTTGTTTCCTGGAAGGTTTGGCGGCGCTGATGCGCCAAGTGCTTGAAGAACTTCCCAACTACCAGCGTGGTGATGAAGGCGCTTAGCTACACCTCATCAAAGAATTGGGAGATTCAGTGAGTTTCTGTAGTGAAGTGGTTGAGGAACCACTTCAGGCTCTCCTCGAGCTTCTGGCAGAGGCAGACAAGGTGCCAATATTACTTTTCCCCCTCCTACTGCAGTCGGCGAGCTTATCAAACGATCAACTGGAGTTGTGTTGGAGGTTGTGGAACCACAGCTTGACGTCCCCATTGAACGTCAGAGGGAAACACTGGCACATGGTGGCCTCGCTCACCTCATGGGAGGACAGTAGCGTCTGGAAGTAGTTCATGTGATCCATTGGATTTGTACTTCCGCCGTACGCATCCAATGCTAGCATCTTAAACTTGAGGGAAAGTGGCTGCGTCCGAATGTCCATGGCGAACAGTGACCTTCTCAAGTTGAGCTCCTGTTGCCTAGCTTTCCCTTTAAACATGTGCTGCTGCATTTTCTCTACCTTCTCTTCTATCCAAGGGGTGGACCAGCTCCTATTGGCGTTGATGATGTCTCTGAGCTCGGAGTTCTCCATGGTGGCATGTAGGTCACGACGGCTGCCTGCGCGGGGTAGCCACGTACTGCATAAGCCCTCCCCTCTAGTCACGGGCCTCCTATCACTACGGACATTGTGGGGGTTACGCAACTCTTGGCTCTCATCCAGTGCTTCCCTGCTGGGGACGCTTCGAGCTGATATCTGAGCCTTGTTGCCTGAGGTCACCTGGGCCCTATCGTCGTCAAGCTTGGTTGTTCTTACTGCTAGGGTCATTGCCCCATGTCCCCTCCGTCTAGAGGTAGATGCTTGGGGGCCCGGGGGAGGAGCTCCTGTCCATTGCATGCTAGCCCGAGCGTAGAGTGCATGAAGTATTTGCTTCATGTCGCTCACGTCAGCTACCTGTTGGTGTACGTCTGGCTCGGGTTGCTCGCCAGTATGGCTACCCACAGAGGGGTCATCATCGTGGGTGACAGTGTCTATTGCAAGTGTGCTGGCTTGCGCTCTGGTGTTGACGATCTTCTGAATGGGAGGTTGGATGTGGTGACAAGCGATTAGACTTTTGTTATCATTCATAGACAGCACCAATAATGCGTCCTTGGGTCCGGGTTCTCGTTTGAATTAGGGAGCTTTCAGATTCCTTGCGTCGGATCAATCTCGAACGGGTCCGATCTCCGCATCTTTCAACCTAAACTCTACGCACTATAAACTACAAACAAGAAGTGAAAGGATGGCGGGAGGTTCTTCCACCATAAACACTTCGACGCTCAAGTTAAAAATCTTTCCCCGTGGATGAAAAGATACAAGCGTGAAGTTAAACATGATGGGGATTGTACGGGTGCTAATATGCAAGGAGTGCGAATGATTATGGGACGAGGCTCGAGCTCCTCTTGTGAACTGCGGTGAGTGGCTCACTAATATTGTCGAACTGAAACGGCGATTACAATTGAAAGAGAGCTTGTCCTTTCTCCTCGTACTTGGATTCAAAGCTTAGTGCGGGATGGCTCTTGAACGCTCCGAGAATTTTAGGATACTAGGTTTTAGATCGTGGATTCTCTCTTCTCCATTATAGGAGAAGGTATATGTAGGCTCTGTGGAGGAGGCCTTTTGACACGGGAACTTGTGACAGATGGCCTGTCTGGGTTCGCCAACCGTTGAGAGCTGATGATAGCCAGCAGTATCAGTTGTAGCCTTGTGGTAGCGCGGGGACCGTCATCGGGCGTGGCTGACACGAGACTAGTTGAACTGCAACAAGACGACAGGCGTTGCGGCTCGTCATAGTTGACATCATCCTCTATTGGCTGACATATTCTAGACTGGCACTTCCTATGCTTCCAGTCTGTAGCCGTTTCTAGAGAGGCACGGGCGAATGACGATTAGGCATGTGTTATGAGCGCTTAGTGGGCCTTGCTCCAAGTCTCCTTGACCCGGTCGCCTGGTGGGGCCTGCCTACCGGTTGGGCTTCACTGATACCGGTTGAGCCTCATTGATATCAGCCCATATTCATACTGGATCCATCAAGTTTATAATTTTTTTAAAAAAATTTATATTTTTTCTTATGTATCTGTAAATTTTAAAGAAAAATACTTAAAAATAAAAAAATTCATATCTCAACTCAAACCAACAATTTAGACTATGAACATGTCCGACCCGATTTGATTTAGCGATCATAAATTTTTATCTAAATCTTGCCTAAGACTGATCTGAATCGGATTTTAATAAAGTCTAGTTTACCGTTAAAGTAAATAAAAAAATATCTTAAAATAACTATTCCTTGATAACTAAGAATAAAAAATAGCAAGGGGGAGTTGATATTTTTTATTACTTATTTTAAAGGAATAAAATGTATTACTAAAGCAACTAAATAGTAGAATAGTAGTTCCATTGGGAATCAGATAGTTACCTAAAAAAATCTAAATAACTCGAGAATTAGACATTCTGAAGCTTTTTTTTGTTTTTTTTTTTGGTCATTTTTTAATTTAAGTGAGTAGGTTGCGCGCCATTGTGCTTGAGCTACAAGCCTGTAACTAGTCATTATATTCTTCACAGATACCATTTTATGCTGCAAAAATCTGTTGTTCTAGTCCATCTTTGGGAATAATGCTGATGGTATATTTCATCGGTGACATAGTTTTTTGCTGCTAGATGGCAAAAGCCAGAAGTTCAAGACAGAGAGATTAGCTCTGCCAACTTTCCTAGCCTTTGGTTCTAAGATGTAAACTTTGCCAAAGCGATCCAAAAACTGACTCTCAAACCCCATCTTTGCTTGTACCACATCCACACCATAGCTATAACCATAGTCTTACCAGACATCACTGTGTCACATCCACTATTTTACCATACCCACCATTTGTATTGAAATAGACTTTTGATGTCCTGTGTGACTGGCTATTGTTACTATTCAAGTGCATTGCATGGCAATGAAGGAATTGAAATTTTTTGTTCTGGCTTGGCCAATTTGGGAAGTGATTCAAAGAGACGAATCATGAAAACCCTTTGTGACACAGGTTTTGAAGGTCTACCCTTTTCCCATCACTGTAACTGCTGTTCAGTTTGCTGTTGGAACCTTACTTATCATGTTCATGTGGACATCGAATCTCTATAAGAGACCTAAAGTTAGTGGTGCCCAGGTATGTTAAATTTTTTTAAGTTGGTGCTCCTGGGACCATTTTTCCCCTCGTTCGCTGCAGATTTTGTCTGATTTCGATTACTTCTTTATAGCTTGTGGCAATCCTTCCATTGGCAGTGGTGCACACATTGGGAAATCTCTTCACTAACATGAGTCTTGGGAAAGTTGCAGTGTCATTTACTCACACAGTCAAAGCCATGGAGCCATTTTTCTCAGTTGTCCTTACCGCCCTGTTTTTGGGAGAGGTACGACGTTATTAAGTCTGTCCTACATTTTTCTTAATCCATATTATAGTAAACCACCGGTAAAAATATCGATATCAATCGAGACCACATACATAACGGACATGCTGCAGAATATGTATCAGTATTAGATATATCAAAGGGAATAATTTTCAAAAGTTATAAACTGATAAGAAATATCGGGTAATATATTACTGATATAATAACATATTGCAATAGCCATCAGTGTCGGGAGCTCCAATATAGATACATATTACCCGATATTTTCTTTCCTGCAACAGATAGACGTGCTATTGAACATCAGTTTGCATTGCCACCAAAAAATAAAAATAGAATGTAAAAGTTGTTCGTATGTAACTAAAGCATGTATATGTTTTTTTTTAAAAAAAAAAATTTACTTGGATGCCAAATGCAATAATTCCTTTATATAACTAAGCATGTATATCGTCCTCTGCAGATGCCCACTTTATGGATTGTTCTTTCACTTTTTCCAATTGTTGGAGGAGTGGCACTCGCATCCGCCACCGAGGCCTCTTTTAATCGGTAAGTCAATGCATATGCTTCATATTTTTTTTACTTCCCCCGCATCAACAACTATATATGAGAACGAGTAATTTAATTTTGTTGAACTGAAGAGGTAATCTAAATCTAATACTTCGATGTGTTCTAATCGTCGTGTGCGAAGGGCTGGTTTTTGGAGTGCAATGGCATCCAATTTGACTAACCAGTCTCGAAATGTTCTCAGCAAGAAGTTAATGGGTAAGAAAGAGGTATTTTTCATCCCAAAGTTGCATATATTAGTTACATTGATACAAATATCGGCTAATATGTATCAGTATTTGGCCTCTAAAACTAAGATTTTTCATACCGCGATAATATCTGTTTTCGTATCAGTAATATATCAATCGATACAGTCTTATTAACTTATTATTTTCAATTTTTTTTTTCTTTTAATATATCAAATACCGATACTTATTATTTACATCTGATATTAATATGATCACAATTGATACCAATATAAATACTGTTTTCGATATTTTTATCCATGGTTGGTTGTTACAATAGCAAGCTATGGAGTGAGGATATATATATTTTTTTCAATTTCTTGTTGGGATTTATTTGTGCTTATGTCTTGAATCAAAACTGTAATTTATTTTTTTCTGATTTAGTAATCTTTTACGTTCAGTTAATGAGTTTTTCAGCTTAAGTTGATGCACCAAAGTCATCTCATTCCCATGGTTGTTCAGGTTTGTTTTAGTTGATGCTTTACAGTCAATTTTTCTGACAGGAGTCACTGGACAACATTAATCTCTTCTCAGTTATAACAATTATGTCATTCATACTCTTAGCCCCTACAGCAATATTCATGGAAGGTGTCAAGTTTACCCCTTCATTTATGAGAGCTTCTGTAAGTAAACCTTCTGAAAATGTCTCTCTTCTCTGAGTAAACCTTCTGAAAATGTCCCTCTTCTTTGATCTTAGGATTTGACACAGGAATTCTATGTATTCTTTTCTCTTTATGGTGGCAGGGACTGAATATTAAAGAGGTATACATCAGGTCTCTCATAACGGCAGTCTGCTTTTATACATATCAGCAGGTAAAGCATTATTTCAGTTGGTCACATTCTAAATTTGATCATCTTTAATCCTATGTTTTCTTGTTTGAAGAGCTTAGTTAATTTTAGCGAAACGAATCTTGATTCCTTCCTTGATCATTAACAAATATCTCTCATACTTTTGATCTATAGATATTCCATACATCTACAAAACATTTAAATTTAAGCTTTTTAGATAATTGAGACATGTTTAAACTATCTAATTTGAACTTCCAAAAGCAAAGTGCAGCAAAAGAAAAGTGACTAATATGTTGTGATATGTGACCGATATAACGGACAAATCAATGCATTTTTTTGGTATCAGGTGATACATACCAGCCTATATTTTAATATACATCCTCTGAGACCAAGACGAAACCAGCGGAGTAGGAGCCTCCCAATTTTTTTTCTTCTGAAAGATAAATCATTTGCAGTACGTTTAGTTACTTAAATGGAATAAGGTAGGAATAGAATAAGATGATAATAGAGTTGAAATTGTTATTCTCATATTTGGTTATTAAAATAGAATAATATGAAAATTAGTATTCCATTATTTGGTTTGTAAAATAGTACGAGGAATAAGGTGAGAATAGTGATAATAATAATAATAATAATAATAATATAATAACACATGGGAATTGTTATTCCCACAAATGTGAGAATAACAATTCTCAGGGAATATTTATTCCCGGCTAAATTTGTAATCAAATTGAGGAATATCTATTCCCTCATTATTCCCTCAATTACCGATACTAATACACCATTCATGCTCGCATCAAGCACCGGCTTCTACATGTTGCATGGAATGATCTGTGAATCTCTCTGCTGAACTTGTTGCAGGTGTCTTACATGATTCTGGGGAGGGTATCCCCAGTCACCCATTCCGTGGGAAATTGTGTGAAGAGAGTGGTTGTCATCGTCAGCTCTGTTATATTCTTCCAAACCCCAGTTTCCCTTGTAAACACACTTGGTAAATTTTCTCAATTTCTAGTTGGAGCTCTTCTCCTTTCGAGCCTAAGAATCAATTATTTAAAAAGTGATGATGGGTAGAAGTTAAAATAATATTTCAATGTGTTGGTTTGATCTTAGACTACTATGTTATAAGAATAAATCTCAACTATTAGAATGATAAAAGATCATGATATTAGGAAGAAATATAACAAAAACCCATATCTAACAGGTTCTATTATAATCTTTCTGAATATTATGCTCATTTATCCTTTCAACAGTTGTGATCATTATAAAAGCAACATTGGGCAGAGATTGTAACAATGTTTCATCATGTTGGTCGAATCTCAGCCTACCATATTACAATGATAGATCTTAACTGTTAGAATGATAAAAGAGTTTGATATTTGGAAGAAATATGACAGAATCCCATTTCTAACTCGTCCATTTCTAACTAGTTCTGTTATGATCTTTCTAACTATTATACTCTTTTATCCTTTCAACGATTAAGGTTATTACAAAAATATTAATTTAATCTTAGCATGCCATATTTTAAAGACAGATCTTAACTACTAAAACGATAAAAAAATCTTATTATCTAGAAGAATTATGTTGCAAGCGCAAGTTTAAGGGGAGAGCCCACCCCAAAAGATCGGCCTAGTAGAAAGAAGAGGCCATTAAACTTATAAGCCAACTCATTCAAGGCTGGTTCCCCGATATAGACTCATATCATGCTACCCCATTCGACAACCACCGTCTTTAACGGCTACATTCTGCGGCACTTCACTCGTCGGCACTTCACTCGATTTTTTCGGTCAGTCCCTCTGCTGGTCAGAACCCCTTCGCGGGTAACCCTTTTCGGGTAAGGGATCTCAATGAGAGCACCAATATTGCAAACACAAGTGTAAAAGGAGCGGCCATCTCAAAAGACCGACATAATAGGAGGAAGACTCTTTCAAACTTACAAGCCAACCCACTCAAGACTGACTCCCTGATGTGAAACTCGCATCAAACTATAACAAAAATTTATGTCGTCCAAAAAAGGCTTTCCAAGTTATTTGGTGAAATTATTTTCCTTTTGATGCTCATGGCAGGTACTGTGATTGCTCTTGCGGGGGTTTTCTTATACTCCAGGGTTAAGAGTCTTAAGCCAAAACCCAAGGCAGTTTAAATTCTCAGCTCCTCCTCAAACACATCATGTATAATTCTCTCTCTCTCTCTCCTTTTCTTTTCTAAATCTTTTCTTTGCTCTCTGTGTTTTTCTTCTGTTCTTCTCACCCTCTCTAAGTTAAAATTAGACTCCAAAATAAACCTTATGGCATAATTAAACCATAAAAATTAAAGGGCTCAGATTATATCTTAACTTATGATTTGAACCCTTTAATTTTTTTAATTTATTATAGATCGTAGGATTTATTTTAGAGTCTGATTTTAAATTTATCTTAACATGAGAGGCAAATTGCAAGTGTAAGCAAATTGTAGTTGCCTTTTTGTTTCTTAGGGCTTATCTGGTTTAAAGAGTGAATTTTTTTAATATAGTTATTGGTTATTTATTAGTTGAGATTTATTATAATTACAAAGTAGTGGGGCTAGTGGGGTCACCTTTTGTTTTCTTTTTAAAAATTTTTAATAATATGATATCTTATTTATCTCAACATACTAACTGACATACTCGTGCAGGCAAAACATATTGCACAAGTTTGAACGGGACTATAAGTTTTATGAGTAGATCTGATCAAAATTAGACCGTTCAATTAATTAATCTAAAAATTTTAAAATTTTATAGGATTTGCTCAATGTGTAAAAATATTCGATTAATTTTGTAGGTCAAGCACAAAACTGGTAAAAGTATCTGGTCG